>OVAF01000248.1:0-52845 GCA_900406245.1 Odontarrhena argentea | reverse complement strand
AATAATATTAGTTTAGTCAAATGATCCCCTAATGGGGATCATGAGTAATGGTGCTCTTAACGTTACTGGTTAATTAAAATGATGCATGGATGACTATTTAGGCTTGCTTCTACTATGACTCGGATAATATACATGAAAAATCCATTTATGTATGGGTATCCAGCTAGGTTCTCTCGGTTTAGTGACTGATTAACTATAGTGATGTATGTTATTTTTTTCTTTGGCTTCTATTCCAACAAATTTCAGGATCGGGACACTTGCGCAATTATGCATTCTTAATCTCTTGCATGAATTAGAATTGGTTTGGTCCGAAAAGTGGCAAGTATGACAAGAATAGTGGGTGCATATATAGCACCAATGCAACGCATCATACTGATCGGATCCAAACACCAGCACCTCAACCCTTCTGATTATACCCGACGAGAGAAATTTTCGTGTCAGTCCGATATACGACTCCAAACATATATGCTCCGTAAATTGATCAGCAAACTATCTCATTACCAAAATATCAAGACTACACATAGGGTACGTTACAAAGTGTACCAGAATCAATATGATTCCAACATTTTCGCTTTGAGAGTGAACTTGGTCAATATTGCTTTCTTTGGTGGCGTAGAAGTTGTGAAACACCATGAACAACTCAAAACAGATAGACAAGATAATAAGCTATAGTATATATATATATATATATATATCTTTATAGTGACTAAGTTAGCGACCAAGATAGACTCTTGAATATTAGTCTCCTCAACGTACGTGTGTCGATATATTATTGGTTCTTGTTGGACCAACTTTACAACATATAAAATGTACATTACTATCATTGCAACAAGAGAAGTATCAAAGTTTTCTTATAATCATACCCAAAATCAAAAGAAAGAAGAAATAAATGGCAAAGGAAGGTTTAGGACTTGAGATCACAGAGCTAAGGTTAGGTCTTCCGGGAGATAGTAAGAGCGAAAGATCGGTTTGTATATCGAAGAAGAGGGTGAGGTCATCATCATTAGATACCGAGGATGAAAATGGCTTTATTTCGCCTATTGTCCTCGGGGAAGTAGAGGAGGACTCTTCATTGCCCTTGAAGAGAGTCAGGCTGTGGGGTGACCACCAGTGTGTTCTTATAGGAAAAAGAAGGAGCTATTGAAAGCGATAGGGTACGTGAAAGTGATGAGCATGGATGGTGTGCCTTACTTGAGGAAGATTGACCTTGGTTTTAGCCATGGTTATGATCATTTAGCCACCGTTCTTGAGAATCTCTTCGGCTGTCTTGATCTAGGTTAGTATGATTTCATTGAGCCAATACTAATTTGATTTTATGAAACCTATATGAATCCTTGTAGTTTGTGGTATTGTGGAACTTTTTTGCTTTTCTCTTTTTTGCAATCTAAAGGCTAAACCGAATAAACCGAAAGACAATATATACAATCCAAACCAAACCAAACCAATATATATATGCATGGTAGCAAATTAGCAATATGGCAGCTAAATTCTATAAAACTAAAACTGAAAAATTGAAACAAAACTGAATCAAAAACCAGATTGAACACCCCTATAAAACGAGCCAACAATTTTAATTTTCATAATTATAGTTTGTTTCCATAAATGAAAATGTAATCATCAAAATGCAAATGAATTTTCTTAATTAAGGATGGTAAAATTAATGAATGCATTTGAAAAAAAAACACACACTTGTGATGTATAGTATATAGTACTTATTTTCATGAATATTGAGTAATCTTTCAACATGGCATCATTATTTTCATGAATAGTTTTATTACATCGCCATGTTAGAGCTAGCTAAAGACTTATGTATACATGTGCAGGAGTCATATTGAAGGAGGGTGAGAAGTACGAATACGTTACAATATATGAGGACAAGGATAGAGACTGGATGCTCGTCGGGGATGTACCTTGGTTGTAAGTTTAAATAACTAGAATCATTTAGATCATGGTTTTGTACTTTTGTTACATGAGAAATTTACACAAATGCCACCTTTTAAGTTACAATTTTCAAATCTACCACTATGTTTCTTTCAAATGTACCACTTTTATAATTTAATGTTCGTTTAGGGTTTGAGGGTTTAGAGTTTGGAGTTGAAACTTTGTAGGATTAGGGTTTAGTGTTTAATAAATATTTGGGTTTAAGATTTAAGATTTTAGGTTTTATATTTTGGAGGTTTTAGGGTCAAAACCATTTTTAGGGTTTATGATTTTAGAATTTAGGGTTTTAACCTTAAACCCTGGATCATAAACCCTAAAACCCTATAAAATAATAAAAAACATTTAAAAATATTTAAAATTATAATTTTACTTCAAATCGGTATATTTTAAAAAATATATTATAAATGAGTAAAAATAGTGGTATATTGTGAAAAGTGGTTGTTGAGAATTGGTATTTTTGCAAATCCCTCATTATATTGTAATATCGGTTAATAACTACTGAACGATTAAAAAAAAAAAAAAAAAAAAAAAAAAAAAAAAAAAAATTCTGATCAAAGCGAATATGAACCCTGAAGTCAACTATTCCAAATTTGAATCCGCAATGCATATAAACTTTTTTTTTTTAATATTATTACGATAACCAGTTACAAGCCATGATCGAAATCATACAGTTTAAGCAGATGCTAGTAGATAGAAAGTGAGCGGACCATAATTGCGCCAAAAACAACCGGATCTTTCGCTTCGATTGAGTTTATAAAAAAAAGCTTTTAGACGTTTCTACCTCTGTTTCCACGTCCTCGGCTTCCACGTCCTCAACCGACAGGTTACCAATTCATCTCTTTGGCCTTTGCTGACGGTTTAACCGGTCTATCTCGAAGGATTCGATTCCCTGAAGGTGTCATAAGCTTCATCGTATCAGTGTCTGAATCCAATGAAGAATTATCTTCTTCTTCCCGAGAGGCCAAAGAGGCAAACTTGTTAGAACCAGAACCAAACTCAGCTATTTTACAACTTTCCCCTCGGATAATCACAAGAGCAGAAGTAGTAAAATCTGGGCAGACTCCAAGGTAGGAGACTCAATAAATTCATTGATGGTGACAAGTGTAGGAGACACAGACATATTCTCAAGTATCGAAATCGTAGCTAATGAAACAAGATCACCAGCAGCCGTACCAGTAGTTAAATCAATAGAAGGTGAATCATCATTTGCACCAATAGGGATAGAAGGTTTCTCGATGCGAGAAGCAAGAGATAAGCTAGTGTTTGAAGGAGCTGTGGGAACATTGTCGAAGGCAGTGTCCGCAATGGTAGCGGTCGACTCAATCTCTTTTCCTGCAAAAGCACCATCTGATCTTCCTGTAGTAGAAGCAGCAGGAACGGGACCTAAACGAATTGACTTAACATGTTTCTCTCTTAAAAGGCCTAGGCAGCGACTTTCTTTGTGTCCAAGTTGTCCACAACCACTACACTTTGGAGGCAACCAAGAGTAGATCACATCAACCATAGTGATTGATCCACTATCATCCTCCAATGCTACTTTCTGAGCAAATGGTTTGTCAAGCTTCATTTCTACCAATATTTTTGCCTCTCCCATTTGCGTAGGATCAAGCCAAGTCTTGCTAGAAAGCATAGGCTCTCCTATACCTGAAGCAAACCAATTAATACCCTTTCTAGAGTATAATTGATCTGGAATATTCTTAAGCGTTAACCAAACTGGCCGGCATAGTGGAGATCTCAGGTAGACTTAAATTAGCTGCAGGGGCCCAAGCTGATACAAACATCAAACAATCATCCACATGCCACAGGCCTCTCTGGATAATCCACTTACGAGTTAGCTCATCCGGGATGTGAAAGAGATAAGAGGATTCTCCAACTTTACGAGTATGAATCTGACATCTTTTACCCCATATCCTAGATACTATTGCGTGAAAACAAACGTACAGTACAAACAAACGTATTTTGATAACACACTTAATTATTCTGATGGAGATGGGATTACATGGAAACAGCTCAGCTTTCTCATAAGCAAACACTTTAACCACACACTCACACACAAACAAAAACATAAAACCAATCAAACAAGTATCTTTAATATTTTTAGAGGCCACAGTAAGTCTTGAGAGCAGATAGATCTCTCCTTCCGGCTTCTTTCGTGGTCCATTTGCCGTATGCTCCATAATTAACGGGCTTATAGAGACGAGGATGCTCGGCATCAACCACTTCCTCCGGTGCATATATCACATCCTCAATTTTTGGAACAATGAAAAGTCCGGCAGAGTACCTTGTATTTGTTCCCATCCTCGTCACACGGTGTTCCACACAATGCACTCGACCGTTCAGCAGTACCTGAAAGTCCGACCGTTCACAAAGTGTGAAGGCTCTATTCGCTTTTGTTGTTAGATGCAACATCTGGATGGAAACACACTAGCTAGATGTTGTTCGTTTCGCAAATTTTTTTATTTAGCGTCTGGATGCAGCATTTGGATGTAAAATGAATTTAATACTTACGTGTAGCATAGATCCGGCAACAACGATGAATGAAGAATCTCCGGAGGCATTGACTTTGATCCAATGGTTACCGTCTTTTGTTTTTACTTCGGTTCCATCTGCTACATCGTTCTGGAAAAGTATGGTGATCCAGTCTCTGTCTATATGAGTTTCCATACCAAGCTGCTCCTCTGCTTCTTTAACTCCTTGGTATTTCATCATCCGCATGAGACATGTCGCTGAGTTCAGATGCTTCTCTATGTAGTTGTCTTCGATCCCGAAACTCTCCAATATCATTCTCCGCATCATCAAGTCTAGTTCTGATAGCTTCTCGGTCATTGATATAATTGTCTTGCTGTTTAAACACAGCAAGTTTTAGAGTTTGATCAATTCAACACTAAAATAACTAAGTTAAAGATACTAAACCTGAAACTTTTGTTGCCATCGGGCCAGAGACTCTGAGTGAAGGTATCGACTTCATCTGCATTTTCTGCGTAATCAACGGTCATGATTTCAAGAAGAGGTGTAGTTGGAGTCTGACCTTCATACCCTGTGTACTGCTTTCTCTCTAAGATAAATTTCTGTTTTGTCTCCAAAGGTAAGTTGAAAACATCCTCGCAAGCATCCAACATTGCCTTTCGAAGTTCCTTGGGGACTTTATCGAAAAGGGCCTCAAAGCATCCGTACTCTTCTAGAGCTTTTCGGACTTTGCCTCGCACTGAATCCCACTCGACATTTCCCGGTTTAAGTTTTGGACTCGTGAAGTCGATAACCGGGAGCTGAAGAGCAAGATTGGTTCCCAAACTCATACTCATTGTTTCTTGTTACACAAACTTGTTCTGCTTCACATCTCCTTCTTAAATATGTCTATTCGCCATTAGTACTACTATTACCATAAGTATACTCCATATCAGTTTAAGTGATGATTCAGATAAAAACAAACTTGCTAAAAAATCTAGTTGTGTGGTTGATAACAAAATAGATAAAGAGAGTGTGGGAGGCAATTATAATGCGTCTGGAAAAACTCGATACTTTCTAGAAGGAGACAAAGAGAAAATGCAAATGTACGTGGATGATAATGCTTGGCTGTTCTAGATATTATGTTCTGGTGTAAATGAATCATAAGAACACCACATGTAAATGTAGTCTAGAGGAATCTCTTAACGTGACTGATTAATTAAAATGATGGATGACTATTTAGGCTTGCTTCTACTATGACTCGGATAATATACATGAAAAATCCATTTCTGTATGGGTATCTAGCTAGGTTCTCTCGGTTTAGTGGCGCGACCAGTTGCTGGAATAAAAAAACTGGGGTCAATCGAATGGCCTCCAGAAATCATCGTCGACGCGAAAGTAAATAGCCAATGAATTTTGAAAATATCTAAGGGGCAAGTTTTTCAAGATGTTTGTTGATACATAACTTGGTTGAGTTGTTAAAATTCAATACATTCCTATGTCTCTTTTCTTTCATATTTTATTTAAGATGCAACTTATGCATCCCTAGTCCATCACTCTTGCATGAATTAGAATTGGTTTGGTCCGAAAAGTTGCAAGGTATGACAAGAAAAGTGGGTGCATAGCACTTATGCAATGCATCATACTGATCCGATCCAAACACCAGCACCTCAACCCTTCTGATTATACGACTCCAAACATATATGCTCCATAAATTGATCATTTTCATGCAAACTATCTCATTACCAAATATCAAGACTACACACAGGGTACATTACCTAGTGTACCATAATCAATATGATTCCAACATATTTCCTTTGAGAGTGAACTTGGTCATATTGCTTTCTTTGGTGGCGTAGAAGTTGTGAAACACCATGAACTCAAAACAGATAGACAGATATAATATATATCTTTATAGTGACTAAGTTAGCTACCAAGATAGTTGACCTCTTGGAGATCTCGGATAAATTGTAGAGGTCACTGGTTTGAATTGTTTGGAAGACAATCTTACAACATGCTCTGATTTCTGGTTTGAGGGCTATACAGACTTAGGTTTAGAACCTTTTAGTAATCAAAGAAAAAAAAATTACTGAAAATTACAAAGACTCAAAATCTGAACTTTATGTTGACTTGGGAATAAAGTTTCTCTATATAAGCGTTGACTTTTTCTTGCAGTTAAGTTTTTGCAACAACATCCTTTAAAAAAGAATGAACTGATTTATATAACTTTGTATATGATATACATGAGATTCTAAATCCTTAAAAATACAAATCTTTGATAGATTTATAGTATACACAAAAATCTCCACAAACTTAGCAAATCTTTCTACAAATTTAACAAATCATCAGACTTAGTAAAATCATCAAACTATCTTAAAATCCTTACTCCTAGTAACTACTTTTTTTTATAGGGTATTTTTACAAAATGAATATTTCACGGCCGGTCCGGTCCGGTTTTGAAAACATTGGCTATATGTGGATGACGGTTTTACTCTAATATCATACACGAGTTAGCAGGTTTTTTTTTTGCCATGCTTTTATTACCGGTTAATCGATCCTCACAAAATAATTGTATTCGTCGAGTAATCCATTCACCAGAATTTAACATGCACTTACAACGTAACACTATTTTAACTAACCAAATGGAAAGAGTAGATTTTTTTTCTAAGGGTCGGCTATTCTTTTGTTGTTCCGATGTTAAATATATTTTAAATGTTTACACATAAACATTAATTTTCATCAAATGCTTTGGCAAGCTAATAAACTCAAACGTGAAAAAATCAAATATAAGACTAAAAAAGAACATCACTTACAGCTCTGTTATGAACATTGATCTTATATATAAAACTTATTTTCATTATTCGGATAGAGATAGTTTTATATAGAAAGGTGGAAACAACTTCAAAGCAAATCAAACAAGTTTATTTTTTTCTTATTATTGAGAAAACAATCAAAGCTTCCTTTTTTATATTCTCAAAGGCCACAGTAAGCCCTAAGAGCAGATAGATCTCTCCTTCCAGGTCCCTCAGTTGTGTACTGATAGTATGCTTCAAAATCAAAAGGCTTATAGAGGCGAGGATGCTCGGCATCAACCATTTCCTCTGGTGCATATATCAAATCCTCTGTTTTCGGAACAGAGAACAATCCAGCTGAGAATCTTGTGTTTGTTCCCATCCTTATCACTCGGTGAAAACCAGTAAGCACCCGACCATTCAGAAGTACCTAGAAAACATTCATTACATCGTATACATCGAAGAAAATGAATTTTGGTTTCAAACTTACGTGCAAGGTAGCACCACCAAGAACGATGAATGAAGAATCTCGAGAAGGATTGACTTTGATCCAATGCTTATCGTCTTTTGTTTTCACTTCAAGTCCGTCTTTTACATCGTTCTGGCACAGTATAGTGAGCATGTTCCTGTCCGTATGAGGCTCCATACCTAACTCCTCTTGTGTTTCTTCAACTCCTTCGTACTTCATCATTCGCACGAGATATTTCGTGGACTTCATATGTTTTTCGATGTAATCTTCGTTGAGACCGAAACTCTCCATTATCATTCTTCGGGTCATGAAGTCTAATTCTGATACTTTCTCCGCTACTAACATAACCGCCTCGCTGCATAAACAGATCCATTTTAGAGTTTGTTCTGTTTCAAATACAAACTAAAGAGTGTAGAGAAAGACTTTAGGTACTTAACCTGAAACTGGTATTGCCTTGGGGCCAAAGCTTACGAGTAAACTTATTAACTTTATCTTCATTTTCAGCGAAATCGACGCCCATGACTTCGAAAAGAGGTAAAGTTGGAATCTGACCCACATATCCTCTATATTTTCGCTTAGACACAACTCTTTGTTTGGTCTCTAACGGTAGCTGGAAAACCTCCTCAGAAGCATCAAAAACCGCCTTTCGAAGCTCGACAGGGACTTTATCGAACAAGGCCTCAAAGCATCCGTACTCTACTAGAGCTTTTCGGACATCGTCTCTCACTGAGTCCCACTCAACAGTTCCCGGTTTTAAGTTTGGACTTGTGAAATCGATTACGGGAAGCTGAAGAACAAAACTTGTTTCCAAACTCACCATTAATTTTACCTGTTAGAAACTTGTTGTGTTTTAGATGTTATTTGTGGTGCACTTATAGAAGCTGTTGAGGGAGTACTACTAGAGTTTGGAACATTATTAATCAGATGATGAAACGTGTCTTGCGCGGATAATATTCTTTAGCAAAATATAATATCGGAAAGTATAATATTGACAGAAATTAAATTTCCATTTTTTGAAAAATAATTAGTGGAAAATTGATAAGTTTAGATGAATTCTGAGTTTTAAAATGTATCTCTTAATAAACTGTACATGTTTTAGTATCTCTATGTAGCTAATATTTAATTTAGTACATATTCGAGGTTGTGATATAATTTGAATTTATTAGTTAGCAGCTAAAATATATATTAAATTTATAACCATGAAAATCAAATAATAAACCCTGCAAACCAAAATAGAGAAGAGACAAAAAGGTGAAAAGATGCAATTTTATTTTAAACTAATTTGTGTAGTGTCCATCCAAATTTTTGATTCTTGAACTGCACAATCTTGAATCAATAATAATAGCATTAGAGCATGTCAATGGAAGTATATTAATAGTAACCTTTAATTAGAAAAATGAAAAATAAAAATAAAAGTAGTTAGAATTGTTAAAAAATGGGAGAGAAGCACATGAGAAGAACCCTTAAGAGACTTTTAAATAAAATATTAATTCAGATGATAATATTATACTTAATTAACTCAAAATTATGTAGGTAATCAATAAATAAATTTATTTTCGGAAAAATTAATCTCTACAATACCACTTACAAATACCATCTCATTTACAAATGGCAAATTCATCAACCTCATTACTTACTCATTTCCTTATATTAAACAAAAAACACCATCTAACAAAAAAAGAGCAAAATTTTGAAACACTATTTTCTCATAGTCATTTGTTCATCGAATTCTTTACCAGTTTATCAGTATCTTTATCAGAGATTTTCACCGTTGATTATTGATTTCATGTATCCCTTCCCTTCTCATTCTGTAGTCTCTTTTTATATTTTTGACGAATATTTACGATCTATATTTTAATTAATCACATTATCGTTGATGAACCTCAGATACATTTTTGCATTTCATTCACCTTCTGACTTGCGTTATTGGTGTTCTCGATTTATTTCTCTATTATTTTTCTTAAAAATATGAACTTTTCTTACTATTTTAGAAAGTCAAAAAATCTAAAATTATCAAAAGAAAATATGTATTTTACATAACTTTTACAGAACATAAATTCCACTTAATATTTTCGAAGTCAGCAAAGATCTAAAAAAATATATTCACCAGTACTGAACATGTGGCAAAAACCAAACCGTATTACATATACACATCGATCATAATTGATGACGTCATCATGTCCACGTCAAAATGACGTCTCAAATATTAAGGAGATTATAAATTGAAGGTTTCTGTCAACACTTGAGAGAATTGATTGGATGAAAAATTTGAAAAGATTTGAACTTTTTATCTTGTCTTTTGAAAATGAAACTTTGTGAGTAGAAAACCCAATGAGATAACATGCGACATTGAAAATTTGTACACAACGTTAGAGCAGTCTGATTGGATGACATCTTTCAAAGGGATTTGAACCTTTGTAAACCTATCTTATAGAGTTATAGAAAATGAAACTTTGTAAATTGAGAACCAACCACATATATAGCATTCAGGTTAGTACAACATTATCACTTTAAACAGTGAATTAAACCATCCAGGTATGTTTTAAACGTCATCGATCATTGTGTGTAGATGCTTTTTGAGATACCACAGTATGCTTTAAGAGTCACTTGGCCTCACGCGACAATGAAACTTTGTATACAAAAAAAACCAATCATGCATGTATAGATACTTATAATACATTATTATATATCATTATGATCAATCTTGTGATTCTGTATAGATAACTTTTTAGATACCACAATATGCTTTGAGGGTCGACTTAGCTTCACGGCCTTCTTTGGTTGCATAGAAGTTTATGAGAGCGATGTTATCGAATGGTTTGTACATAAGAGGATGTTGGTCGTCCACAAGTTCCTCAGGAACTGAAACCATGCCCTTAACAAATGAGAAAAGACCTAAAGTGTACCTCGTCTTGTCTCCTTCCATTGTCACCTTATGTTCACAAGATCGTATCCTGTCATTGCTCCAACCCTATAATTAACCATATATATACATGGAAAACTTCACATTACAAACATAAAAAAAAAACAAAAAAAATCACATACATTTTCATATCTCAACACCAATTATAAATACATATACTCTTTTTATTCTAGATTAATAGTTTTTTTTGTGGTGCTTTTACACATATTAAAAAAAAACAATTAATATTTCAAAATAGATGTACAATGTTTAAACACTAAGCCGTTTTCAATACGTGTAACCAATAATAGTTTTTAAAAATCAATTATTTTCTTTTCGTATTAACAATTCAATGTATTAATAATTAGTAAAGAGTATAATACAAACCAGAGAAAATACATCTTTTTAAAACAATTTTTTGCAAAATGTAGTCATTAATGTGTTTGGAGTTTTGTTTACAAAACAACTTCATTTATCTTAGGATGCTTAAGGTTGTGAGCATAATTTCCAAAGAGATGTAAATTATATACTAAATATGTAACCATAAATCCAAACAGAACACTGAGACATAGATCATATATGGTTTGAGTTACCATAGATATATCACCAGCCATGACTACGTATGAGTTAGGTGGAAGTTGAAGCGAAATCCATTCGCCGTCTTTTGATTTCACCTCTAAACCATTCACCTCGTTCTGGTGAAGTATTGATAAGAAGGTCTTATCTGTATGCTGAGGAAAAGCTGGCATTGAGATAGAATCTGGTGGAGCTAAGTACTTGAGGAACTTGAGTAGGTAAGTCTTTGATTCAACGTGCGAATCATAAAGTTCCTCTACACCGTAGTTCTCGAATATCATCCTCACAACTAATCGGTCTAACTCCGCAACCGCGTTTGAGAAAGCATGGATAGTTTCACTGCAAAGTTATATCAGTTGAATAAAAATACAGAGTTGGAAATTCAAAACAGAGTTTTCTCTGTTTTGCTAGTTTTTTTTATGTTCCAATGGGAATGGAAAAAAAAAACAAAATTTGAAAGGAAGATGACTTAAGTGGCTCTATTATTCAAAACTAGTTTATGGTACTTTTAATCTGTCTATTGTTTCTTATATATTTCTTCTATCATTAATATATTTCATCAACATCGTACACGCTTCGGTTTAAATTAAAATTTTACTTAAAAAAATATTTGTGTTGAAGGTGATCAGAATTTCAAAATAGAAGGTATATTTGATTTTTTATTATATTTTTATTGTTTGCATTTATGATTTATATAAAAAAAAAAATTGTCTACATTTCGACCATATGCATTAAGCCGGTTTCGAAGCTAGTCAATAACAAATCCTTGTCAAAATTGTCATAGATTATGAGAATAATTATATAGACAACTCTAGACTATAAATCCTCGTCAAATTTATCACAAATTGTGAGGATAGACATTTATCATAGAATATGAGGATAATTATCATGTATAGATAATTATATAGACATCTTTAGACTACAAGACTTTGCCACAAAACAAGTTCGACTACAAATTCTTGTCAGATTTATCATATATTATAAGAATAATTGTATAAACAACTCTATCACGGACAATTTTATTTGTGTATTCACAACATATGATTCTTCTATCATTTAATTTTCAATAAAAAATATCAGACTTGATTATTGACATAAATCTTTGAAAAATATTTGGCTTCATTTGAAAGAGAAACATAACTATAATTGAGCTGAGACATACCAAAAATGATGGTTTCCTTGAGGCCACATGAGGTGAGTGAATCTCTGAGCTTCATCTTTGTTAGTAACATAATCGATTCCAAGTCCTTCATGAAGAGGTATCACAGGCATTTGACCAACGTACCCATGGTACGGCTTCTCGTTGACGTTCTTCTTCTTAGTCTCTATCGGTAAATCGAACAGTTCCACAGCCGCGGCGAAGATAGAATCGTCTAGTTGTTGAGTTACTCCATCGTACACTGCCACAAAACAACCATATTCCTCCAAGGCTTCACATGCTTCTTTCGAAATGGATCGCCACATCGACGTGTTTGGCTTAAGGTCTTGGTTGCTCGTGAGATCAAGAATCGGAACTTTACTAGTCTTCAAGATTGGTTCCATTGTGGAAGCTTTTTTTTTTTGTTCTAATTTGATCTTCATGAGTTTGTCAACGGCATTTGCTATATATAGACACTTTATTACATGTAATAATGGGAAAGTGGTAATCTAAAAACCGGACCAAACCGAAAAGAGAAATTGAACCAAAGCTAAGTTTTTTTTTTTTTTTTTTTTGGTCATCTGAGAATAATATAATAACTGGGTAAGATAACCCAAGAGTTTTACAAAAAAATAGCCATCAAGCTCGGGTAAATATACAAGACCCTCACAGCTGATAAACAAGGCCAGTTAGCTTACAAAAAGGTTAGACAACTAAGTTTTTTTTAGAAAGTGAAATTATATTCTCTCAGTTCCACAAACAATATACCATGAACTAGTTGAACCGAACCTCGGTGAGTTCACAACCAGTTTTTTTACATTGTCGTTGTTGCCCGAAGTTAGTGGTACCTCTTAATGGTCGTTCTTGCCGGTTCATAAGCACAATATGTATTATTTGAGAGGTAAACTGAATTTTATAGGAGGATTTAGATTCAACAGTTCTAGGAAGTCTTTCAAATTAGAATAAGGTCCAAACTCAGTTCAAATATGTTATTTGGTCCCAATGTTTAGATTGTTGATTTATTACTTTCAGTTTTCATATTGGGTTTTAGTCATTATTTTTCTTCGTTTGGGTTTAGTTTACAGGGTATAAAGTTTGCGGGCTATGTAATTCAACACTCGTTTCTTCTGTTTAGATGAGATAAAAAAAAAAATTGAACCGAACCGATGTATACTAGACCAATATTAGTTCAAGAACTATGGTTCCAGAATAAAAAAAATATACCCAAATTATTGTCAAACCAAAAAATCTTAGTTTACAATGTGGTCCAAATTAAAGACGATGACTAGTAATTTTAATATATAAGTGGTCCATATGTATTCTGGTGACCAGTATGAGTATAGTAGTGTTTTGTTTTTACTCTAAACCGGATCAATGAAACCTAAGAAGTTAGATCCCTTTAACATTTGTCTTCTAATGAACATCAAAAATCCAATTTCATCTCAGAGAATATTTCGATTTACATTAAAATACACATTATATAAACGCATAAGATATGATCCATAAAACATCCCACCAAAAATCTTGAAGAAAAAAAAAAAGTAACAACTAAAAATGTCTTGTAAAATTCCCACCTTAGATTTTTCAAGAGAAGATTTGAAACCAGGCACAATGTATTGGGAATCAACAAGCAAGAAGATCAAAGAAGCATTTGAAGAGTATGGTTGTTTCATCATTGATCTTCAAGACAAGACTCCTTTAGATCTTCTTGATCAAGTCTTTGGTTCTTTAGTCGAGTTATTCGAGCTTCCAACACAAACCAAAATGAAGAACAAATACGAAAAGCCGTTAAACGGTTATGTTGGTCAGATTCCAGCTCTTCCTCTTCATGAAAGTCTTGGCATTGATAATGCCACTTCCTTAGAAGCAACCAGAGGCTTCACCGGTTTAATGTGGCCACAAGGAAATGAACATTTCAGGTATGTATCAAAAGATCCAATCCATTTTAAAACCGTCAAATATTCATTTTTCGATATTTAAGTCTTGAACTTTGCTTTGTTTGTGGTAGTGAATGTATGCACAACTATGCGGAGTTTGCAGCCAAGCTTGATCAAATGGTGACTCGGATGGTTTTCGAGAGCTATAATGTCGAGACATACTATAAAGCATACATCGAATCAACCACTTATCTTCTCCGTGTGCTCAAGAATCGCGCACCAAACAGTGAAACCCCTAAGTTAGGTTTTGTTACACATACAGACAAGAGCTTCACAACAATACTTCACCAGGATCAAGTCAATGGTTTAGAAATGGAAACTAGACAAGGAGAGCGAATCAACATAAATCTATCATCACCTTCACTCTTCATGATCGTCGCAGGCGATGCATTGATGGTAAAGTTCGGTAATAATACAAAATTACAAATGTATAATTCATGAATTCAACTAATATAAATGTATATACCTTTTAGGCATGGAGCAACGATAGGGTTTGGTCACCGCGACACCAAGTTCTAGTGAGCGGTGAGATAGACCGATACTCACTTGGAATGTTTTCATTCAACAATGGAACTCTTCAAGTACCAGAAGAGCTTATAGATCATCAACATCCTCTCAAGTACAAGCCATTTGATCATATTGGTCTACTTCAATTTTACCGTACTGACACAGGTTACAAATCAGAATGTCCTATAAAAGCCTATTGCGGAATTTGAATATGTAACTATTATCTAAAGCTTCATAAATGTTATAATCTCAAGTGTAATCCTTATCAATGAAAACATATATACTTACATGGTTTGATCAGGACATGATCCAGTTCTTTGTTCTGTAATCGTACATCAATCAATACACAAAATCTTGAAACAATCATTCTTCATCAACACGATTGCCATTGACATGGACTCCAGAAACCATTTCGGATTCAGACATTATTCTCTCGTACTTAACAGACCGAGAAGGAAGAATCTTAAACCGTCCAAACGTTAAAGCTTGAGAAAGCCTGTCATAATCCCATCTCTGCTGAACAAACACAATGACCGCAAGTAGAATCGCGGTGACGGGTATCGCGATATCCCCAAACTTTGAGAAGAATTCGAAGTTGGGATTGACTAACTCGTGGTCTTCTCCAATGAAGTAAGGGTCAGGAACAGAGCCGATGGCGTAGTCATAGAAGTGCGGGAAGAGCCTCACCAGCGTTATCCCAAAGTAATATAGCTTTCTTAGTGGCTGCTGTGAATCAATCTGCCACATAAAATTAGCAATGACCTGAGGAAGCAAGAAGAAATCTTGAACCAAACCAATATACTCCTCTGTTTCAGTTTGCCACCACTTCGCAGCTGCGGGTGCGTACCCTCCCACAACATCAGCACGTGCATAATCTCCCACAAATCCAGCAGGTGCATAACCTCCAACAACTTCAGCAAATCTGTCTGTTCTTGCGGGATGAAGAACGAGCGCAAGTATGTATCCTAGTGCGTGCAAGATCAAGGTGACAAGAAACACACGGCAATCACTTGGAACTTTATGCGGTTCTTGAGGTGTTCGGGTAAGCAATCTAGTACGGGACTTCCACACTTTCTGACAAAGCCTTAGGATTAGTAGAAAGCAGACCATCACGAGAAGCTTCACGGTGTAATCAATCACATTGAACCATTGACTTCTCTGTAGATCATATGAAGGTGTTTCGTACGTCATTGTTGAAGCTGCTTTTCTTTTAAATAGAGCCTCTGCTCCAGTGATTAAGGGCAAGCTGTAACCGAGAGCTTGAACACCGAGCATTACGAGCGAAATGAAAGGAAGAGAATCGGTACTGCTTCTGGTGTAAAAGAGCTGGCTCGTGATGCAACCGATAGAGAATGTGAGCGTGAGAACCCTGAGGATTCCTTCAATGCCTGCACGAGAAAGAATGTCTTCACGCTGCCTTCGGTAAAAGATAGGAGTCGTTTTGAGGTTAACGGGTTTAAAATAGAGAGGGTCATCTTCTGGTCTTCTACTCGATATTGAAACCTTAGCTGCTGGATCAGCCAACCACCTTGATTTGATCGGTGGATAAGAAACCACCACGTCGACCAAACAATCTAGCCCGGCTTCAAGACCATCACTCTCAAACAAGATTTTCCACGAGGCTCTCACGTCTCTACATCCGACAAGATACATTTTCCCAACATGCTCATCATAAAGACCTTCCAAGTAGAGCACAGAAAAGTTACCGAAAGGATCCCCCGTAAGTGAGATTTGAGCTGAGACATTCAGAAGAAGCTGTTTCTCAGTATATTCAGCTTTTGTGCGGTACGGAGCTGTAGCATTCTGTTCCGCAATGGAAACATTTGAAGAGCGCCAGAAAAGTCCAAACAAAGGACCAAGTGAAAGAACATCCATGGCGAAATTAGTCCCTGAGGCTTGCTTCTTGGTAAAAGCAGGAGTATGAAAAGTCAAATCCTCAGCAAGAAGAGAAAGGCTTGAAAGGTAATCATCAGAATCTTCTAATTTCGGAAACTGCATTACGGACTTCTTGACTAAGGTCCCGAAAGAGAAGGGTTCGTATTTCTCAAGGATGACTCCAGCTTCATCTAACTTCGAGTAACTATAAAGCGGGTGCGAAACCGAAGACTGAAAGTAACTCTGCATTTCAATAGGCTCCACAAGCTTCTCAAAGGATAAAGGGTAGAAAGACGGAGTCAAATTCTTCTCGGTATTTAAGCAAGAGAAAGTTCCAACAAGTATACTTCGTTGCCTAATCGAAAAACTAGTTGGAACATACAAACAAACCCGAGCGTTGCAACTTTCAACTTGGCCATTTCTGCACGCAACCATACATAACTGCCCGCTAGACGGTTTCCAAATCCCTTCAGCTGTAACAGTCATATTGCTCAACCCTGATCTCATACCTGAAATGTAAAGATTCTCATCTGGATGGACCGCACGAAAAACCGCTGATACTTTAGTAATAGCATCGGTTTCAGACCGAGCAGCGGTTTCCTCACAATGTAAATTCTGCATATACAACTTCACACCTTTAAAGCTACCATCCGTCAATCTAATATCCCCATCAGACGCGAACGGACCCAACTTGCTGCAATATGCATCTGTACCATTACATTTCCAGTTAGGTACAACCGTAAGAGCGGCACGAAAAGTAACTCTCCCAAGAAGACCACAGAATCCTTTCCCTTTATAGACATCAACACCACCACCACTATTACTACTACTAAAGCTATCGTTTCTATACGGATACGGATCACACGCCTTTGAAACCAACTCATCCGAAACAAAATCATACCGAGCAAATTTCCCGAGCTGAGAAAACAGATTAACCTTATCGAAATACTTGAGATTACTTCTCTGGTTCAGACTTGTAATCTCTCCTCGAATCACCCTTTTTGTCAAAGTGAATCTCTTCGGAAACCGAAGAACCAGCATAATCTGATCATCTTGCAAAAGAGGCGGTGTCTCCTCGTGCTCCTTAACCCATTTCCATGGCTCAGACCCACCTTCAGACTCACGAGAAGGCAACATTGTTTCACCAAGCATACAGAAAACACCCTCTCCATCATTCTCATCGCCATTCTCCACATAAACACCTTGGAAATCGATCTTGAGATGAGTATGACTAGGCCATAACTCGAACTCACGAACTCGTCCATAAGATCTACTAAACCTCTGTAACTCATCAAACGTTGTGATCTCAAGAGATAAGATTCCATTAACACCAATGTACTTCTTGGTTCGGCGAGGAAGATCTAGATCTGTGATCTTGAAAGTAACGAGATTCAACGGTTTGGTGGAAGAGTTTGTTGATGAATCAAACGGTAGAATCGGAGATTGACCCGAATCTTGATTCCAATCACCGTATCGGAAACTGAGTCTCTTCTTCGTTAATCTTTGAAGGTGATTCAATTCTGAAGCTGAAGACAGAACTGATTTGCATCTTCTCTTGACTTCATTGATCCGATCGTAACTGATTTTTGGTGTGGATTCGTCTACTGAAGCGAATGTAGTGGATTCGAACTCAAAAGCAATTACAGAAGAGAAGAGTAAGAGAAGGATCAGGAGAAGGAGATTCATCGTTTTCATAGTGACATAAACCCTTTTTGTGGTGTGGAGACAAAAAGACAGGAACTTGATTTTAGGACAAAGATGGAAACTTTGAGTTTAAGGGTTTAGGGAAAGTGAAGAAGAGGATTGGTTTATTAGTGTGTCTGGAAGATTCGATTTGGGTGAGAATCTTTGCATCATTTGGGGAGATGAAGATACAGATCGAGAGAGAAGATTACACTCGAAGTTAAGTCATCATAATAAAGAATTAAGCAGAACAGAGAAGAGAGATTAGTCCTTTTTAAGTATTTTTTTGTATTTTTAATTAATCTGTTTTGTATTGTTGTTATTTTCTCTTTTTTTTATTTTACCAACTTTTTTTCGGTTGTTGTTGTATTTTATAGCTACATTATTCTCATCCTATTTGTCCTATTGTAAATAATGATGAATTAATTAACCATCTGTCTATAAAATATAAGAATATATATAAGAGAATATGATAAACAATTTTCACAAATAACGAATATACCATTATCATAAACAAAATTTTTACGGTGTAAATTTTTCTGTTACACACGAGATCACAGCGAATAGTTTTATCTACAATATTATAGATATTTGATTAATTCGAATAAATTAATCTGTAAATATCCATCATCTAAAATCCAAAACTTTAGATCTGAAAAGAAAAATTATATTTCCTAACTCTAACATAATAGAAGTCTCATGTAAAAAAAAAAAGGAAAAATAACTAATTTATTATCGGATCAAATACTTTCACAAAATAACGTGAAAAGTACATTAAAAATAGCTTTAACATTATTAGCAATATATTGAAGTATTTATTGAAAACTCCAAATAATAAAGAATTCGATTAATTGAGTCTGCACTAAACTTTTTTTCTCAAACATCTGATTAGCCCTTGAGAATTTTCAACATAAAATAAATGATCATTTATCACATCTTTTTTAGTTGTTAAATTCAATTATTCTTTTTGAGTGAAGTGGTTGACTTGACTCTTTAAAGGTGCAGGAGGCGTGTTAGACGGGATATGTTTTAGTGCGATCCATTGACCTTGACTTTCTTTGTTGTTTCATTCTGAATCATACGCTCTAGTTCTCCCATTTCATTTGTCCATATAGAATTTGGAAGTAAGTTTAATTTCAACACATGAAATTTTGTTATGGACAAGAAAGATATATTACTTTTTTTTTTCTTTTGTTAGGGTTTATTCTCGACTTGTAATGGGAAAATTAGATACAAATTGCTCTGTGTATAAAATTTACAACTTAGAAAGTATGATCCGCTGACCCAAAAAAAAAAAATTATGATCCATAAATTTTACCCCCTCTGTTGGTTAAATTGTCTTTTAAAATTGTGCAAGACAATTAAGAAACTTCTAAAAATATTAAATATATAATTTCTCTTTTTTTAATTTATTTAGTATTGACCAATAACACAAAAGTATAAAAATAAATGACCAATAACTTAAAAGCATTAAAATAAAGTAACATCAACTTTTACCTAGAAGATTGAAAAGACAATTTAAATTAAAACAAAAAAAAAATCAATCTAAAAGACAATTTAATATGAAACAGTGGGAGTATAAATCAAAAATGAAAACCAGTGTCAATGCAAAGGAAATAATGAGTTAGTAATATTTTCCCTATCTACAAAACTAAATTTATGATACATCAACACAAGGATGTAAAACAAATTTCCAAAAGTCCTTCGATTTGATGTAGTGATACATTAATCATTTTCAAATTCGGGCATATTTGCAATCTTTAAATAAACATGATAAGTTTTAGCATAGGACCGATCCAACCTTAAAACAAAAGAAATATCTAATTCAGTCTTCGAATAATATAAACATTTGCTTTAGGCTACAAAAATATATACTAAATAGTAGAGTTCCATCTCATGAAAATTTAATTTGGCGAGGTGGTAGAATACTTTATATATGACTTACTTGTCCTTATATCAAGTATGAATTTTTTTTTGTTTTTGTCCAAATATTTCACTGGATATAAAAACGTTATTTTTTGTTTGAATATAATATAACATTCATTTCAAAAAGGAATAATAATAAGAAGAATTTGTAAAAATGACCAACAAAAAAACTATATTTTATAATCAAATCTCATATTCCTTATACAACAAATTCTCTTCTTTCCTCTACTGAGAGGAATTGACAAAAAAGACAAAAAAATAATAAATAAATAAATCTATATTTCATTTCATAATCAAATCCCTATATGTATTTGGCAAGATCCGTCTCACCATTACATTTAGGACTTTAGATTTGTTTTCAATAAAAAAAATGTAGTTATTCAACCAATTCCGTTTAATAATAATACATTTAACACAAATGTTCACCCAAACGCAAATAATGATACCGTATTTTACTTTCATTGCATTTTGATATTTGTGTAGGAAAAAAGAAATTGAACATGTTAATCTATTCAAAAAGTAATGGGTAAAAAGTTTTTAGAAAAACTACTAGTCTTATCAAATAGGATAAAAGCGTTTACCAAATGGCAAATATATAGTTGGCCTGACATCGTTTGGGCTAAAATATTATAGGCCCAAAGAGAGTAGATTTATACAAGAAGCTATGAGAGAGTTTTGGTGCATTCTCTATTCCCTAAAGAACAAGAAAGCAAGAAGATTGATAAAACCATTGAAAAGCTTGATCCCACAAACCATCACTTATGTAAAATGCACAACAACAACAACAACAACAACAAAACAAATCTTAGGACTCTGTTTTTTCAAGACATAGATTTTCTCCATCTAGAAGGTGTTCTTCCTTTCACAAGCCTTGTCTTCATATGACTAGGTGTTTGATTCACATACTCAAAGTCCTCTCCATTATCACCAAACTCTTCACCATTCGTCTTGTCCAAAACGCTAACGCTAATACCGCTTCTAAATCCCAAATTCCTCCATCTAAAAAACCCCTTACTCCCACCATTATTACTACTACTACCTTTCTTCTCACTCAACTTCTCTAACTGCAATTGCATCGCTTTACAGTCGCTCTTCAGCTTCTCCATATCTTCTCTCAATCTCCTAATCTCAATCTGCTGAATATTCGTCTCCCGTTTGGACATACACCGTGCAGCACCAGACTCTGAATAGTGTGAACTAGAAAGGTTTGGACTGCACGATGAGCCGCTCCAATCAATGTTGCGGCGTTGACTCAGCTTTGCCTGCTCAGTGAATAGAACTTGAAGAATGGATCTAACCGGTAAACGATCGTTCTGTACAGCGTGAAGAGATGCTTCCGTTGATAGCTTCTTGATGTCTATTAGTCCACAGAGTCTCTTCCTTTCTTGCTTCATCACATTAGAATGTGCCTAAACAATCAAACCCATTCCAAACTAAGCATCATTTTTTTACCTCTTTACTTTTTTTTTTTTTCTTTGTTTTTGTCAACATGTGTGGTTAGACCGATTAGGGTAACAAATAACCTCATGTATGTATATAAATGACATTAGGCCAATTTACTTGTCACATTAATTTTTAAGTTGGAAACTCATGAAACTTAACCTTTTACCTTTAGATAAGTATCGATTGCGCGGTATAAACCATCTTCTGTTACACGAGCATGGTTAGGGAGAGCTTCCGCCAAGGAGATAAACTCCGGGATGCTTAAATCGCCATCCATTGCAGCTTCCGCTAAGTAAGAGTCAACTAGCCTCGCTACTTTAACAAGCGAGGCACCGGATTTGACACCTTCGTTATCTAAACCAACAAATCTCTTAACCAATCGAGTCACGAGCTCAACATCCAGCAGTGTACCACAAGTGTGACTAAACGAAGGTATCATTAGCTCTTTAAGAGAAGCTTGATCAAGTTGCCAAGAAATCCTCGCCTCCAGCTCAACCGTGTAACTCCGGTCTGCTCGAACCATGTTAGCCGTTCGAAGTAGACGGAGGAGGAAGTTACAAGGAACAGAGTCTTTCTCTGGCGGGATGATTCCGATTAATGTTTCTACAAAGAAACGTTTCTTGGTCACAAATGCCGTTACGCTTATCGATGATTCTTGCGGTTGTGGCTGCGGTTTTGGGTCATCGGAGAGGTCAGGGAGCCACGTAGAAGCGTAATGAACGATGACTGAGCCAATGAGGTCAGGACGTACACCTTTGGCTTTGATTCCACCGATGGTTTTAACGAAGTAATCCATGTCGAAAATGCACCCATCGTCGAACCAAGAACACTCCATTTCTCCGGTGGCTGTTGATGGAGATTTGATGGACTTTGTGGCGGATTCAGGTGAAGATGGTTTCTCCATTTCTTTTGGTATCTTCACTGTGGAAGTTACAGTGTTTGGTTATATAGTCATATAGTATGTGTACAGCAATTTTTTTTTTTTTTAGCAACAATGTGTACAGCAATTTTAGATGGCTCTGTTTCTTGAAAAGTCTACATTGAAACGTCGTCGTCTCGGTATGACTCAGACGCAAAAAATTCCAAAGGAAAGAACAAACTCTTGCCATTTACCAAAAGAATACAATCAACTTAGATCTAAGAAATCAGACAAAATAGTGAGATATTTTAATTTTTACCTTTTGGAACTTAGGCATTACCAGAAACTACAGCTAATACTGATCTGTTTCTTTTGAGAATCTTTATGTATACATGAAAGACACAAAATTTATATAAATTTCACTTGAGGGAATTAAGTAAAACTTGAATTGTACTAGTACAGGTTCATTTGATTTCATCTAGAAATTCTTTTATGGTGAGTAGTAATATGTCAAATGAATAGCAGAATGGCGGAATAGCAAAATAGCGTAAATATTTTGGATTTTTATTAAATAAAATTGTCAAAAAATACTTACCAAAAAGAAACGATTAAAGCATGTATTCACGAAAAACTATTTTAGGGGGGCTTATTGGATTGGTGATTTAGGGAGATTTGGATAAATGCTAAATTTTAGGGGATTTAAAGGGTTTTGGAGATTTCAGCAAATTTTGAGAATTCCTACCAATATCAATTCTTACAATTCTTACAGTGATTTAAAATTTCGAAGCATTTGAGGAACTTTTAAAGATTGAGATTTGTATTTTTTTAAAGTTATTTTTTTTTCTTGTAAACTTCTAAAAATTAATATGATAAGTTATCATTGATAACAACACCAACAAAGCTAAAGTGGTCTAGGACAGCAAATCAACTATGAGGCAATACATATATATGCATTAAAAATAAATAAATCTCACTTCCATTTGACATTATTTTGTAAAAAAATAATTTATACGTACCCTAATTATCTTTCGTGTATTCATTGGTAATATTTACTTATTATATATATATATATATATAGTGCAAACATGGCCTGAGATAATAAAATCAAGAGAAAAAAGAAGAGGAAGAATAAGCAATCATTGAGAGAGAGCGGCAATTGAAAGAAAAGAAAAAAAAAACGTTTTTATATATTCTCAAATACCATCAACCTAGGTGGTATTTTGATTTGGTCATTTTTAACTACAATATGTCCCTCAAATCCTCCAAATCTCTAATGATATATTTTTAAAAACAAAATCTCAGTTTTCCAATAAGGTGAGATTTTAAAGAGTTTTTATAAATCAGTATTCCAATAACCTTGGATTTCAAATGACTTTAACAAATATAAAATCCAATAAGACAGAATTTTAAAACTTTTTAAAGAATCATCATTCCAATAAGAGGGTATTTGAAAAAGAATTAAAATCCTTACAAATCACTAATCCAATAAGCCCCCATAAATTTCTAAGTTTGATTGATTTAATATATAAATGGTTAATTTGTGACTTGCCATTTGAGTCACGTTGTTAAGTGGACAGATGAAATAGTTAACTTCTAAAGAAAAGATTCCATAAATAAAAAAGACGTTATTTTGACTATTGAAAAAAATGTCACAAAAAAACATCAAATTTTCAAACTATGACTATTTAAATCTTGACCTTTGAAATTCTGACATTTAAATCATCGACATCATTTAAATGCCTAAATCCAACAAAGTTCACGCAAAACTCAAGTCGATAACATTAAGATAAGTCACATGATATGAGATTGCATATGGCTGATTTGGGACATAATCTGACCGATAGAGAGAATTGAGAGGCTGAAAAAGAAGATATAGATAAGAGAATCTGTGAATACAAAATCATTTTGAAGAATTGATGATTCTTGTGAGTACCACAAATTAGTACACCACAAATGGTAAATATTCATTATAATTGAATTATATGATAACTTTAAAGGAGAACTCAAGTTCTTGGCAATCAAACGACACGAAAACATTGAGATATTTAACGTGTGTAAAAGAGATGACTATGAGAAGGGGTACCATATGGCTAGTTCGGGACATAATCTTACCGTTAGAGAGAATCGAGAGGCTGAGAAATAAGATAGATAGAGATAAGAGAATATGTGAAGACAAAATCTTGCTTCATTTCCAAAACAAGATATTTAAGGAAAAAACGATGTGGGGACATGGACGTGTCCTTCATATTCTCTAGGACTCTCTTACCGTACGTTAGGATGATAACAAAGTTGGAAAACACCAACAAAAGTAATTAAAGATGAAGTATACACAACATTGTATTGTATGGTCCCATTCTTTAATTATATTACGTACGATAAGCATATTGCCTGTGGTAGCCGTTCCCAGATTTTTTAAGACCATAAACAAAACTTAAAATATTTTAATTATTTAAAATATTTTTTTGAACTATTTAAAATATTCATAATAAATATAGCTACAAAATTTGATGTGAAATATTATAAAAATAAATGCTGATAAAAAATCAACCAACACTATGTTATTTTGTGATTCATTACAATTACTTTTTTATAGTAAAAAATATTGTAATAGTTTTGTTGTGTTCTTTTCCATAACGAAAAATTGTGACAAAAACATTATATATATATATAGCTTTTTATTTATTTTAACAATATATATTTTTAATAAATTTATTTTAATAAGTCTAAAACAATTAAAATTACTTTTAGACAATACAAAAATGGTAAACAACAAAATATATATATATAAATATATATATATATATATATATATATATATTGTGGTGGTGAAAAGACAAAAAAATATATATTTTTGAACAAATACAAAATAGGCTTTAGTGGGTATGCCTTATGTCATTAAGATATTGTATTACGGTAGTTATGTTGTTACTTGTTACCAAAAAAAATTATATTTAAATTTATAAACAGCATAAAATATTTTTGTGTAAATAAGGCCTTTATATATTTATAAAATCAAGGGCCATAAACCATTGTTTCATTTTCCACTAAGTAGGCCCGGCCCTGGTAATACTTTTAAGCGGTTTATTATATAGTCGCAAACTTAACACCAAGCGAACAGTGAACATGGTATTCTGCTCCTATGTTGTTTCCATGCTCATTATGTTTTATCATTTCTAAATCTTGGATTAGCCCTATATAAAATAACATAATGAGCATGGAAACAACAAAGAACTGTACTCTTTTTGTCTGAAATTTAATTCAATTTCTAAACAAATATTCACCATACTTTTAAAACTCTGGATAAGAAGAAACAGCCCCCTAAAAAGACCACATGCTTACTTTCTTATCTTACTACGTTTTTTTTCAACAAGGCCAAGCAAGGAGCGTATTTTGACTATTATATAGTTGTTTAGTCAGCTACAGTTGCATTTAAAATGCATCACTTTACCACTTTATTATATTAGCCTTCAGTTCTGACTTTGATTAAGTCTCTAATTTACGTGTGCATATATATAGGTACATCTACTAGAAATATAAAACACATCTAGGTAAGAGATTTACAAAGACAAGATTGTAAGAATGTTCAACGTTTTATCATCATCTTCATCTTACAGAGATACAATAGTACTTAGAAGATCTTACAGAGAGACAATAGTACTTGGAAGATATAGCAAAAGTTGTAGAGATCAGAAGCAACAACAAAGAAGAATGTTATTGCCTAAGTGGAAGCTTCTCTTGAGGAAGCTTAAGCTCTTGCCTTCTTCTTCTATTTCCACAAAGGTCGCGGCTTATGAGCCCTACGATTACTCTTTGAATTTTGATCAAGGGCCAGGATATCATGATCATGATGAACCAGAGAATCTTGCTAGGTCTTTCTCTTCTCGGTTTGCTGTTCCCACCCGGATTCGAGCTACATGCTTGTTAAATTAAGTTTAACTTTTCTTTTTATTTTTTTCTTCTTTCCCCAATTCTTTGTAAAAAGTTTGTTTTGTAACTATGAGATATTGGTGTGTGGCATTGTAAAAAAAAAAAATTAAGAGAACATGAGGTTATTTATTTATTTATTTGGTTATGTAAAGATAACTACAATATTCGATGTTTGTTATCCACATCATACTAATTTCGGTAGTGATCATGAACGATACTCAATCCGACATATAACATTTAGGATCGAGCTTATTGAAAATTAAAAACGGAAAAATAAGAAAAATTCAAAACAAAAAAATTCTATGAAAAGAAAATCCACTGATACAATGGTTGAAAAAGATGTTTTTTCTTTTTTTACACCAATTAAAGAGTATTATGCGTTAAGTTGGATTCGAACTCAAGTGATGACATAATATCCACACACCACACTAGTACAACCATTAGATTACAAATCCCGGTCGAAAAATACATTATTTATTGAGAAATGAGAAGTGATTTAAGGTGTATGATAATATGCTAGGTTGCATGGAATCAGAAGCAGGTACGCGGAAGCAGAAGCGTTTGGAAACGTATAGTCGATTTTTCTGAAAATTTTAGGAAGCGGGTACGCGTTGGAAGCGTTTAATATATATATATATATATATATATATAGTAATAAAAATAATTTCAAATTTATATCAAATTATATGAAAGTGAGATTGTTTTTAAATATATCATATGAAGTAAAATAATAATTAAAATGAAAATAATAAAAATTCAAAATCAGACATTTAAAACATCATTTTCATCTTCATTTTCTTTAACTCCATCAAACACGGTAGAATATAAGAACGATTTATTTCAATTTTAAAATAGGATCTTTAACTTTTTAGGTAAACAAATATATATAAATAAATTCATGTATATATGTTTTTATTTAAAAAAAAAAAAACTTTTATTCTTTGAAGTTTCCAAAACGCTTCTAAATTGACATTTTTTGGAATCGTGCTTCCACCAAACTTCCGAGAGCTTCCAATAGCTTCCTATTCCGAAGCGGGAATCGGACCTCGAGAGAAGCTTTCATGATTCCTAGATAATATGTCTTCCTTTCTTTTCAGTAAGTCCGATTTGTGATGTCACAAGAAATTAGACATTTTGAGTGACGAGGTAGTAGACCATCTCATGTGTGTTTCGTTGAGAAAGTTTTGGTTTCATTATGTATGACATATACTCTCTCCATTTTAGTTGAATTGTCCTTTAAGACCTTTCCACATAAATTAAAAAAAAAAAGATAAATATTATATCAAGTCTTCGATTGACTATTAGAAATCAAAAGTATTTAATACATTTATTTGTGCAATTAGGAGAAAATGAGAAGATTATGTATTGAAAAGTACACTGAAAAATGTAAACAACAACTAATCTAAAACAAAAATTTAATCTTAAAATGACAATTAACAAAGCGAGTACGTTTTTAGTTCCCTTAGATAATTGTTTAAACTCAAGTCTTGCTCAACCAATTTAACAAAACTAGTATACTACAACATGATTTTGTTCATGGAACTTGAGAAATTATGTTGAATATGCTACGATTTTGATAAGAAGCGGGAGTTTAATAGTTTATGCTACAACTTTTATTATGTCATCACATGGGTTCGAACAGTTTATGCATATTAGATAGTGGTTACAATGGAGAACTCAATTCTTGGTAATTAGACGACACGAAAACATTGAGATATTTTACATGTGTAAAAGAGATGAGATGGGGCATGGTTGAGAAGTAAGAGATAAGAAAATATGTGAAGACAAAATCTTGTTTCATTTCCAAAACAATGTGGGGACATGGACGTGTCCTTCATATTCTCTAGGACTCTCTTAACATACACATGGATAAAATCAGACAAAAGTACTTAAAAGATGAAGTATACTACACTACACAACATTGTATTGTATGGTCCCTTTTGAGATTATAGGTTTTGTTTCCATGCTCATTGTGTTAAATCTTTATAAAGGGCTAATCCAAAAATTTAGACATGATAAAACATGATTTTTGTAATCCATGATATATAAAAGTTATTACACCACAAAAGTCAAGTTCTTGGATCAACACAAGAAACAACATAACAAGTTGATAATGGATCATAATCTCAAATGTACATTTTTCTCTTAGACAAATGTAGGTTTCAAGCGGTTTTAGATCCATACCTCTTAACCCTCTCATCGATCCACTCTCTCATATCTTTCAACACGAGCGCAGCGGCCTCGTCGGGCTCTCCTTGAATGAGCGAATGGTACATTCCGTCGTACAGCTTCAATGTTTTATCAGCGCTCGATGCCTTTTCGTATAGTAGCTTTGATGATGTGGGACATGTTACACCATCCGCTGTACCGTGCACAGTCAGGAACGGTATAGTTACTTTCTCGAAATTCTCCTGCACGTATTGGGTCTTATTCACAAACTCTCTCATTGTTCCCACTCTAGGCTTCCCGGTGTATCTACAAACACAAAAACAGACTTACTAAAAGCTTGTTTGGGGCTAAATTCGATCGTAACACCGGTACTTCTAAGACATTAGAAAATGTAAATTCTCAAGCTTTTAGTACTTGTTGGGATCCTGATTCATAATAATATCATAAATGTTTGCTCTCATGAAGATTCTTTAAGTACCTATTCGGGTTAGATGCGATAATCTTGAGCTTTTCGGGATCCCTGATAGCCTTCCCAACCATTTTATTATCCGGCATTGCAGCCCATGTATCAGCCAAGCCAAAGAGGAGACCAAATGCAAAAAGATGCACCGAACTCGGTCTCATATCCTCCGGGAAAACAAACAGAGGAGCCGAAAAGATCACACCGGTCCAAAGATCAGGTTCCGATTGAAAATACATAAGCATCGTTGCAAGACCTCCCATCGACTCACCAAATAGAAAAGCCGGTAAATTCTTATACTCCTCACTGGTACGAACATGCTTAAAGAAAGACAATGATGCTGCTGCAACTTTGTCCAAATCACCTGTAAACAAAAACAAAACAAAAAAACCAAACTCCTAAGATCTTAACATACACATGTATTACAAACCCCTAAAGATTACACATGCATTTCTTTGTAGAAATCACAATTCTTATATCAATTTCAAGTAATCCCTTTACCTAACATCTAACAAAAACCAATTCTTCCACCTAAAAGATTTCAAAAACACAGTCTTTAAAGTAAAAACAGAGTCTTTGAGGTAAAAACAGAGTAAACGAACCCATATAACAACGGATGCCATCAGAACGACCATGACCAAGAAGATCAGCAGCGAAAACAGCATAACCCCAAGTGGAGTAACTTATACAAATCTTCTGAAACATCCAGCTCGTGTCCGATCCGTAACCGTGAGTCATGTACACTGTTCCTTTGATCTCACCATCTAATGGTAAAAAGCTCTGTGTGAAGAGCTTACCATGAGGTGTTTCGAAGTAAGATTTGGTGTTACGTACTCCTTGGGATTTGTAGTATTCTTCCTCCGGCATGTCTCCCCAGAAGTTCACCGGCGAAGTTGTATTTGCCTCCGACGACATCGTTTTGATGTTTTTTTTTGTTGAAGTTATTTTTTTTTTTAGTGAGTTTGGGTTTGGTGAAGTCTAAAAGAATAGTGAGAACAAGTGAGAGAATATATACGAAGTATCTCAATACAATTATTAAAATTAGTATAATATGTTAATTAATTGTTCTTTTGTTTGATGGTGAAAGTCAATATATTAATATTTATTATATACAATACAATGAAAAGTATGAATTTAGTCTAAGATAGTAATATGTAATCAAATTTATTTACTCCTCCAATAAAGAAAACGATTTCTTCTTTATAAACAGAAAAAAGATGGCAAATCATTTCTTTTACTTTTTTATAGTAAGATATATGAATTTATAATTTCTGATAATCAATTGATTTGATTTGGTTCTATATATAAAATGTGATTTTATTCATACATTATAGTGTTTCAGTTTACAAACATAATAATGAATAATTTTATAATTGATTTTTTTTTTTTTTTGGAATGATCGTCAAGAATAAAATAGACTAAACCATTGGAAATCCGATTTTTTTTTTATTATTATTAAGTATGCAAATCAATCTTTTTCTACATAAAACTAATCTATAATGAATTTTTTTTTATGGTTCTAAGTTGCATTATGCATACTAAAATTTGTTAGGGAAGAAAAGAAAATTTGAAGCCATTTCTCAAAGTCTTTGTTATTCAATAGTTTTGTTTGTTTTCGTTATTACCAAATAACAAAGGTCATGTTTGCAATATTGTAAATTTATTATCTTATCTATAGGGATTAAATGTAATAATAAACAAGGAAAAACAAAAGAAAGAAATGATTGGTTTCTTCATTTCACCAACCGAGATGGTTGGTGGGGTCAGTAGAGTTGGTGGGGGATGTTGGGTTAGTCACTTTTATTCACCTACCCCGGTTCGGTTCGCTCTTTTAGGCTAACAACCCCATGAAGTGTACCGTTGGTCCGGTTAAGTCTCCACCACAATCTTGTGGAAAGAATTGGTCAGTGGGCATGTTCAAGAATCCATTGGGCCTTATTTCGATATAATTATCGGCCCATTTATAAATACTTCTCTTCTTGACATATTCACAATTGTGACCAAATGATTTATGATATACAATGATATACTAATCAACATTTGTAGATTCTTATATATACTTCTGTAATAATTGAAAATTAAGTGTTTTGATGATAGAGCATTTTTAAATTCTTATATATACTTTTGTAATAATTGAAAAATTAAGTGTTTTGATGATAGAGCACAAATTGCAACAATGTTCTAAAGTGTTTGTCTAGAGTCACTCTAAACAGTGTTTAGGCATATAATTTATACCTAATTTCATAATATGTGATGATTAGTTTATAAACCGTCAAAAATATGTTATATTATAATGATATGATATTATATATTTTAGTATATATAAATTATGATATTTGATATATTAGGCTATAAAAATAACAATAATATATGTAAAATAAATTTTATTATTTTAAAATCCTGTATTATGAAAATTAAATTATGATATTTCTTATAATTTGTTATTTATATAAAATCATCTACACTTCGATTAGGCGTTTTAGACTTTTCGATCACCGTCTATGTCAACATTCACAACCTTGAGCTGGGAACAATCAAAAGGACACAAAATCACATGATTGATAGGAAGATAAATGATATTGATACGAGAACTATATATAAAATATCATAAGAAGAGATCATTTGACTTAGTTTAAGATAATGATATAAGAAGTTTCCTATCTATTTTTAATTGACATGCGTTGTTTGAAAACGTACGTACATTAATCGGTGTACTATTTTATTCTTTTTGTTTCTGCAGTAACATGCAAGGAACACAATTATTAATTATTGACTATATTATTCCATTTTATTATATGTTTTTTTGGTTTACTTTTTATAAAAATATCCTGTAATCATCTAGTCATAAATCAATATATTGATTTGTTCTGCCAGAGATGACTTCATAATTATCACATCTCAATTATATGACACAAACTATTAACATTGATGGGTTGGACTTGAAGTCCCGCCGCTAGTTTCGATTCTTGGTTGCGAAGGAACTGAGAAATAACTGCCATCTACATAAGTTCGGCATTCGTAATACTTCACCAAAGAATCGATTGTTTTAATCGATATCGAATTATTTATATTGTTTTGTGATAATAATTAACATTTTTGTTTATTGAATCGATTTTAAAAGTTAAATGGAAAAACAAAGGCAGTTCGTGACCTAAAACAAAGTTCGCATAAATGATATCATAATGTAACAGTAGAGCATCATGTGACGAACTATATCCACTTTTGAATTCAAATTTCATGACATATAGAGAGACCCAAAGAAAAGATTTTCTTGAATTTTTTTTTGTAAAATCGTAAAAATAGATGAAAATTAAATAGGAAAGTTGCCATCTTCATTAGGTCAGTCACATGTTGTCACTGAAGTATTGTGTTGGTTGAATTGAACATACACTTCATTACATAGAGTGCATTATTCAAAATGTATATTCTTATGCAAATTCGTTGCACCCATAATTACTTTTGATGTATTTTATTTCGTACAAACTCATCCTATGTTTGATAAAACTTCTATATCCTTCCATGATCCAATAATAAAACACCGTACTATATATAGTCGTGAATCCTTTCAGAGATGGTATTGTGTCGCCGGCCAGATTATCCTTATCCTCTTGCGTTCTTTCTTAAGCAAGTGTATCACTCTTCGTATGATGTAAGATACTTATCATTACATATCTTCTAAATATACCACAAAATCTAAAGAAAATCATTGGGTCAGATCATCAATTGGAAGTCTTCACAACAGATGATCAAAATTCATAAAATCCGATTACAAAGAATAATTATCGATGTTGTTGGTATTCCAGAGAGAGCACATCTTTAGAATTCAAAGAAAATATGAAGTATTGTTCTTTTATTGCCTCACATCTGACAGAATTAGAATCACAATGGATCCCTTGAGTTTTAAGGTTTGAACTTACCGAAAAACAACCAAAGAGGATATGTGAAAGAAAATGTCATATCTTAGTTGAACAACATACCTTTCATATATATGCTTGAAGTTTTCATACAACAAGCCCATACACCAGTGGCATTGTTTCCTTGGAATGTATATATCCGGATCGAACTTATACTTATTAGACTTTGAGAAATATCATCCAAAGACATCTGATTTGAAAATTCAACTGATCGATATATCCCGAATAATAGTCACATCACAAGAATTAAATTGTTGTTCAAGAAGGAGATTATCCCACGACATTGTAGATCTATCAATGAGTTGGTCGACCGTAATAGTGGCGTGGAAAAACTGGCATGGCCCAATGTTGAGTTGCCATTCTCTAGGGATTTAAGGATTTGACGAGATTGAGATCGAGATATCCGATCCAACCCTTTAGATCAAACCACGTTCACAAGGGAGTGAGTTTAAGTGATATTATTTTTTCCGAAACTAAACTTTGATAAGAATTAAAGTAAATATTATATTAATATTACATTTCTCGGAGTAAGTAAATTTTACCCAACAAGAACAAAATTGACATAAAGAATATAAGTCATATCAAATTAGGAGATAGTTTATCATTATTAAATACAAATTATTAAAAAAAAAAAAAAAAGAGGAGAAAAGCAAATCTCTATATAGTAAGGTTGACAGAAGAAAATAGCTGGTGGAATAATAGAGTGAACCTAATAAGCACATGCATATATCTATTTGCCACTCTTCCTCCAACACATTTATCATTGCTGTCTTTTGGTCCTTTAATCATTATAATATTTTCCCCACTCATAAATTACTTTATCTTCCAACTCATTCTATATTTTAATGCACCAATATATCTATACCAATTATGTTTTGCAAATTGCACATTCTTTGCTATAAAATATCCTACAACTATAAGCTTTATACATTTTGTCTGAATTTGATAACATGGTCCGTATATAAAGCAAAAAAAAAAAAAAAGACTTGAAAATACCGTTATCAGTTATCAACTTATCACCAATCCTTTTTCCGACCATAACTTCAACCAAATCCGGAGAATGCTCACCGCTTCTCCGCTCCAACCGTCCTGATCCAGGTGGATTTCCGACAGTTCGCCACGACTAAGTTACATTGTTGACTGAGAAGTTCCGAATCTTAGGTTCATAATCTTTTCAGACGGACAATTTGAAGGTTTCCGAGTTCTTATTCAATTGAGAAAAGGCGGGATAAGAAAATGGCGGCGTGGAAGTCGTGGATTGTGGCAGAGAAAGCAAAAAGATGTGTACGAACAATGTTCTTTATGGCAGCAATGATGGCTTCTCTGTTAGCTTCTTCGTTACCAATTCTAATCACGGTGGCTGATGTGGTGATTCCTTGTCTTATCGTCTCAAGCATCACGTGCCTCACGTGTCACTCTGCCGCAGAACTTCTTCATCAGTATAGTTTCAAGAACTCTTTCATTGATGTACCACTCATCTCTCTCCTTAGATCTCTCATCATTATATGTAAGAACACATTTCTCATTTCTCACAAACAAATGTTGCTCAATTTCCATTGATGATGTTATTGATGATTCAACAGGTCTTTCTTGGTTATGTGAAGATACAAGATTAGCTTATGGTCCATATCTCGAAACCGTGATGTTATCTTCTTTTGGAGGGTTTCTTCTTGTTCTGGTCAAAGCTTGTGTTTTCATTATGAATTCTCATCTTGAAGCAAGAGTTTCTGACCTCAAGATCTCGTGGGGAATGCCGGTTTTGTTACTGTCATCTGCGGTTTTCGGTTTAGCTCATGTCGTTGTAGCTTATCGAACGAGTTGCGGAGCTAGAAGGAAGCTCATGTACCACAAGATTGACCAAGAAGCAGTAAGCATCCTTGTTTTCACTAATTACCTTCTTTATTTGAGATTGGAGCTTACTCTTTCTTATGGTACTGCAGGTTCTCTCATCTAAATCCGGTTTCTCGGGTTACAAGAAGGTGCATCGTCAATCTCTCACTCGAACAAACTGCAAAATCTTAACCTTTGTTGGTGAATTCAGACAGAACTCTTTCAGGGAAACATCTTTAGACAGAGAAGAGATACAACCAAGGTTACTTGCAAATGCAGACAGTCTGTTCATCAAGATCCAGGGGTTGAATGTTCATTACAAGCAGTGTACTTCACCGTCTGTTCCTTCTCATACTTCCTCAGGCATAGTAAGCGGTTCCGCAGAAGAAATGAATGCAAGAAGGCTAAGACTACTAGACAAGCAAATGTCAAACTTAATCACACAAACTCAAGGAAATCATTTGCATAGAAGCTACACTATTCAGCTCGATAGATCGTCGTTACATGATCCTCTGTTAGCCAGCTACGCAACTTCTCCTGATAGCTTGTTTAATAAGGATGATATAAATCACATGGATTCTATGAACTTAGGGGATGATTTGGAGAAAAATGAAAATGTTGGTATTGTTCTAGTCCATGGATTTGGAGGTGGAGTCTTCTCATGGAGACATGTAATGGGAGAATTGTCTCTTCAGCTCGGTTGCAGAGTCGTTGCTTATGACCGGCCTGGTTGGGGTTTAACTTCTAGACTTATCCGGAAAGATTGGGAAGCGAAAAATCTACCAAACCCCTACAAGCTCGAAAGCCAGGTACGCGTTTTCAAGAAGTAACTGTGGATAATGTTCTGTAAGAGTTTGTAAAAGCTTCCTCACCTTGCTATCTTGTCTTGACGTATTCGATTCACAGGTCGATCTATTGCTTTCCTTTTGTTCCGAGATGGGATTTTCTTCGGTGATACTCGTTGGTCACGATGATGGCGGTTTACTTGCTCTCAAAGCTGCAGAAAGAATACAAACATCTACCTCCAAATGCAAAGTAATAACTGATCTTTTAGAAGCTTATGACTTTGCTATGTTACTTGCTACTAAGTACTAACAACACCTTTTTTGCTGAATTGTCCACAGATTGCAATCAAAGGAGTGGTTTTGATCAACGTTAGCTTATCAAGAGAAGTAGTTCCTGCCTTTGCGAGGATACTTCTTCACACTTCACTAAGGAAGAAGCATTTGGTTCGTCCTTTGTTGCGAACCGAAATAACCCAATTGGTGAACCGGCGTGCATGGTCTGACAACACTAAGCTGACCACTGATGTCATAATGCTTTACAAGGTAATCACTAGTTTTACTTAACAACCAAACATAATGTCCTTGAGATTAAGCAGTTACCTTTGAACATTTCAGGCTCCTCTGTGTTTAGAAGCTTGGGATGAAGCACTAAATGAGATAAGTAAGTTATCGTATGAGATGATTCTTTCACCTCAAAATGCATCAGCTCTGTTAAAATCCATGGGAGATCTTCCGGTCTTAGTTGTTTCCGGGGCTGAGGACGTACTTGTTCCTTTGAAATCCTCACAAGTTCTGGCCTCTAAACTCGCCAATTCCGTAAGTTTCACATCCGAGACTTTTATAAGTTTGTTTTTGCTCTCTTTAACTCTATTTGTGTGTGTGCGTACAGAGATTTGTAGCGATATCGGGATGCGGACATCTGCCACACGAAGAGTGTTCTACTACACTTGTTTCTGCTCTAGGTTCCTTCATTTGCAGACTGATATCTCAACTACCAGACTCATAAACTATCTCAGAGAGAGTTTAATGAAAGAACACCTGCAAAAAAAAACAACAGCTCCACACAAGGATATAACTCTTCAAGATTCATTTGTCATCATGCATCCAAAGAGATGAAAGCTTGAACCAGATTAGCTGCAAGAGTCTTACCTCAAGGCTCGAGATCACATTACATGTATCTCCACAAACTGGAACTTCTCATTAAGGTAGACAAAGTGAATATATTCTGCCAAAGTTTCTCTAGCACGACCTGTTTCTTATGTATCATGTATATACGATTTCTGTTCAGAGTAAATACAACTCCTTACTCATGAATTTGCATTCAAGCTTACTCCTTACTTTGATACAGAAACATCAGAAGGTAGTCATAAATGGAATTGGATAATCACCGAATACTGAATACATAATTTTAAAGATAGATAAATCGACAGGCGTCTCTTAACACAAGTACGCTAATGACCGAACAATAGCAAACAATCCTACAAGAGCTCTCTAGCGTCTTATCAAACACGGACTCTCGATACACTTAGAAACACAAAAGCAACACAAAAGCAAAGCTGACGACTAAGAATCTATTCCTTGGCGGATTTGTTGATGAGAGACTTGTGGATATGCGGGATGACTCCACCACCAGCTATAGTTCCTTTGATGAGAGTATCAAGCTCTTCATCTCCACGAATGGCCAGCTGCAAATGCCTCGGCGAGATACGTTTCACCTTCAGATCCTTGCTCGCATTACCAGCCAACTCCAAAACTTCAGCAGTCAGATACTCCAGTATGGCTGCTGTGTAAACAGCTGCGGTTGCTCCAACTCTTCCGTGAGCAGTGGATCTAGTCTTCAACAGTCGATGCACCCTACCCACAGGGAACTGCACAAGGAAACCAAATAAGCCACCACATCGAGATACAGAAACCATTTTCTGTAACAAACATTACAAAGCATGCTTCAAGTGATTGGGTCAAAGCAAGAGGTAATAAAAAACGCGAGAACCTGCAGTAGAGAGTTAATAAGCCACAACAATAGTATCGAGTACACTGGGGTAAAAAGATAACCGCAATGTCTATCAATCATTCGAAAGCAAGGTTCGAGTTCTTGAACTGAAGCAACAATGTTTAGAAATCTAAGAGACACAACATCAAACAATTTGAACAAAACCCACAAATAGAGAAATCTCACACAGCTTCAACAACAACAAAACAATTAAAAAAAAAACACAAACATTGAAAGAATCAATTTAGAATCTTCGTCCTTATTACAACCTTTAAACAACTTCAAGTATCATAACCATATCACAATAAGTTCTAAACTAAAAAAGACACAAATTTCCATTACAAATCAAAAGATCGGAGTCAAAATCAACCAAATACACTCAAATGAATCAAATTTCCAGCAAATCACGCATCCCAATGTTCCCTAATCCATACCCAACACCAAAACGAAACCCAGAATCTCATCGATCTACACAGAAGACAGAAAGACAGAACATAAAAAACCTGAAGACCAGCTCGAGAAGAACGAGTGATGGGTTTCTTCTTGTCCTTATCCTTGTCGCTTCCGCTGGGTTTCCCCATAATCAAACCTTTCGCTCCTTTCCCCGACATTTTCCCGCCAAATATCTCTCACAGTAAAAATTTCTTCAAAGAGATTGAGACAAAGATCGCACCAGATAGAGAAGACGAAGAGCTCGAGACGAGGTAGAAAGAGATCGATAAAAGTCGGTTCACGAGACTCTCAACTTGACCATTTTACCCTTCGAGTCCAACCCTAATTACACACTTCCCACAGCAAAAAAGCCCAAGCCCAATCTAAATCGAATTCTCGTAAATCATAAAATAGTCCTCATATTTTGTTTAATAACGGGAAAGACCCCTTAGAAATTGTATGGTAAAATTCAACACCCAATAACTTGGTTCTGATTCAGAGAGGTCTTTGTATATTTCAGTCTGGAAAATAAACACATAGCAAATCAAGAGCTAAAGACATCAGAGATAAAAAGGTTTTGATTTAAGCTTCGGATGGTTTTTCTGCGGTTTTTCCTTCTTTGTTGATGTGAAAGCCTTCGATTTTTTTAGCCACTTCATCCACATTACTATTATTCTTCACTCTCCTTGAAGTTGATTCGTTCTCTTCAGGATTTGCGGGAGTTGTTTGCCAGATTCTGATGGTGCCGTCTTCTGATCCCGAGGCGTAGGATTCACCTGTTGGTGAGAACCTCACGCAGTGGACTGGACCGTGATGTCCCTTGTTGCATGCTAAGTTTCAGACAAAAAGATGAACATAATATCAGAAACCAAAAACCTCATAAGCGCTTTTGTTTGATAAAATGTTTGGAGAGTCACTCACCAATCTCTTCGCCAGTGTAGAAATCAAATGCTCGGACCCACATATCCTCTCCACCAGCAACAAACTTTTCACCAGACTTTGGCTCCAGCGAAGCAGATTCAACAGTGCACGGCATGTCATAACTCTTCACTAGTCCAAAACTTGAAAGAAGAAAAAGAGGAGAGACAAAAATGGAGCTTGAGTACATTACAAAAAAAGGTAACAAAATTAGATCAAACACTGTTCTAAGAATGAGAACTTACTGGTTTGCATCCCAGAATTTAACTGTTGATCCATCAGCAGTTGTTATATACCGACCATCTTGGCTCACTTCGGCACTGGTGACAGAAGATTTAGTCTCTAATGTCTGAACAATTTTACCACTCCTCACATCCCACAACCTGTATTAGATAACGATTAAAACAGAAGGAAAAGGAAACAATAACAGGTCTATCAAATTATGCCTCGTTAATACATTGGATTCATACCTCACACCACCAATGTCAGTGCAAGAACTTAAGATTGTTTGATCACTGTGAAGCCATGTAAGAGTTCTGATGGATCCAGGAGATTTATCGACTTCTGTAGGAGGTGCATCCAACCGATTCAAGTCAAAGACGCGGAGAATTTTCTCAAACCCTCCAGTGAGTAACGATTTTGTATCCTAGTGAAAGATACATGTTAGACATTAGACACATTGCAATCAATTAGTGAATAATGCATCAAAATTTGAATTATGAGGAACCATCCACAATAAAAGAAATGCCTCAGTATACTAAAATCTAGTAGAAAATTCCAGTCTCGCTAGTTAACCAGATCCTCAAAGCATTCAAGTCAAAATTCCATACACCAAATCCTAGATTAAGCATGACCACATCAAATAATCTAAACCACAGAAATACAACGCGCCTTATGCCTATAAGCAGAAGTCGAAACTGCACACTAGTTGACCAAATAGAGAATAGCTACAAAGAGGATAGATAATGCAAACGCACCTCCGAGAAGGCACAAGCTCGAACAATGTGCTTGTGCTCAAAAGAATGCAGCACATCCCCTGTTAATGCATCCCAGAGTTTCCTGAACAAATAAACAAAACAGCTAAACGATTATGTTTTCGTCCAAGAGAAATCCAAGCAAACAACATATAAATAGCACAACCGAAACACATACGCTGAAAAATCCGCTGATGCAGATGCAGCACGCAACGCATTGTTATCCAAACAAGAGCTCCACACTGCACCTTTATGCCCTTCAAATGTACCAATCCAATCTCCCGTCTCCCCATTCCTCAACATAGGATGTGAATCTAAACACATCAAGACAAAATATTATCAAACAAATACTCAAAAGTTACCACAAAAAGCTAATACATTTATAATACCCACCAAACATAACATTCTTGTAATCAAAAGACACAAGATAAACACTTCTAGGTTTCAATCTGAATCTCACCAACATAGGACAAAAAGCTAAAACATTTACAATACCCACCAAACAGGATATTGTTCTACTCAGTTAATTGTAATCAAAAGACACACAATTAACGCTTACAGGTTTCAATCTGAATCTAATCAACTACTTCAATTGTGAAATTAAAGTACTTACCTTTACTCGCACTGATCAAGAAGAAGCCATCCGGAGTAATTGGACTATAGAACAAATCAACCACAGGTCTTGAATGTCCATGGCACACTAATGGAACCGTGACTTTCTTCTTATCCATTTAAACCCTAACTTTTTAATGAAACACAACAACTGAACAAACTAAGCAAAAACCCTAGCCGCTAATTTCAGATTTGAAGAAAAGGGTTTTTCGAATTTACGCTTAAGAATCAAACTTTTTTCTTTTCTATTTTCTACAAATATATATTTGGGAGAAAAATAAAAAAAGCTCGAATCTAAACTTCGATCGATCTACACTTTGCTAATCTCCCGAAAATTCTACAGACAAATAAAAGATATAGAGAAAATGAGGACAAGTGGTTGATTTGTTTTTTGATTTTTTTGATTTTTTTTTTTTTTTGTGTGTGTGTGTTATATAAACATGAACCTGTGTTTAGGGATTTCAACATCGGGAAGAAGAAGAACATGAGTTTGTTGAATTTTTTAGTTATGTCCTGTAATTTTCATTTGTTTGTATAAGTGACCCCTAAGTTATTGGGTCTTACATGTGTGTCCGATATTACAATAATTGCTGGCTTAATTGGAATCAGAAGTTAAACTCATATTATTGCAAGAAAGTTATGTTGCAACATGTCATGGGCCCTACTAGAGCCCATTTATGACTCTTGCATATAAAGTCACGTACAAGCCGAAGTCTAGGGTTCCTTTAAAGCTCCAACAAGTTTATCCTAACTCCTACGGTTTGTGAAATCCACCATGGAGAATCTAACAATTTGCGGACATGAAACACAATCTTCAAACTCCTCGGTAAGAGTAAAAGACTCAGACCCAATCCCAGTTAATCTTCTTATTGAGATTCTGTCTAGAGTCCCATCAAAGTCTATAGCTCGGTTTCGTTGCGTGTCCAAATTCTGGGGTTCCATACTTCAAAGTCCCGATTTCACCGAGCTGTTCCGGACTAGGCATCCTGGATTCTTGTTCACCTTTGAAGTTAATGATGAGATGTTATATTTCTATTCCCCTCAACATCCAAATCCAGGTGATAACTCTTATGTTGTAGCCACACGTTACGATACGTCTTTTCCGAAATATGTCCCATCTGCATACCAGACAATGCTCTGTGGATTGGTCTTACGTCACGGCCCAAGTTGGAGGCCGTTTCGGAGAAGAAAGGTGAGGGTGATTTGTAACCCTGCTACGGGAGAGTTTTTCACTTTACCCAAAGTGCTTATAAAAGATAAAACCTTTCCCAAAGTGAAATCTAGAGTTGAAAAAATCTGCTTTGGATATGATCCCATCAACAAACAGTTGAAAGTGTTGTGTCTGACCTCCTCCTCCAATACTCATCGGGTTTTGACTTTGGAGAAGGGCAAGCGTTTATGGAGAAGAATCGAAAGCGAATTCGATTTTAGAATGAATGAAAGAATATCCAGTGAAATATGCATAAATGGTGTTTTGTATTTCGGAGCTTCTTTTAGAGGATCTGGTGTTTGTGGGATAGTTTGCTTCGACTTTAGGTCTGAGAAGTTCAGCTTGATTAACTTGGATAAACGTATAGTGAAAAAAGGTCCTTTTACACATGGTGCGATAATTTTGGTCAACTACAAAGGTAAAATTGGGATACTTAACAAGATCAAGAAGGGAGATTCTATATTGGATGAAGGGAACAATGGTTTTGATTTGTGGGTTCTAGAAGATGCTGAAAATCATAAATGGTCCAAGCATGATCACAAATATTCTCCTACGTGGAAAAATATACTCTTCGAGGACGGTGCGATTCCCAGGTTGCGCTTTATTGGAATGACTAGTACAGGTGAAATGGTGTTTGCGCCCTACGAGATATCAAACCCTTTCTACGTTTACTACTACGATTTTGAGAGGAAAACTTTTACAAGAGTCAATATTCGGGGATTGGAAGAGTTCGGCATTGGCACTCGGGACTACGAAAGAAGAATCGACATCTTTATGGACTATGAGGAGAATATGAAGTTGTTTAAGTAATGTATTCCATATATAACTTGAGACTTTATGGACGTTGTTTCTCTTAATCAAGTTTTTGTGGATTTCATCTTTATAAAACAAAATTAGTTTTTAATTTTGCTCTAAATTTTTAATCACACATGGGCATATTGAACAAATTTTCGTGTGTTTTGTCTTCTTAATTTGTCATTGTATTTTGTTTTGCGTTTTATCTTCGTTTATAAACCAACTAAACGAAAAGAAGAGAAGAGGGGAAACACAGTTTTGTGTTTAGTTCCAAAAACTTGTTGTCCTAATATATGTTTACGTTTACGGGTAATGGGAGATAGTTATTTTATAGAGATATATACATTCAAGAATCAAGAAACTTGATGAGCAATGTTTTAAAATTTCCTCTCACGCAAGCCCTTCTTCCCCCCCCACATGGCACCGAAAATTGCAGAAATTGTAGCAAACACATAGCCACATATATAGGTCAGGAATCGAAACTATTGTATATACATATAAACTTCACTAATTTCCTAGGCCCGACACATATTAGCATTTAAGCGTGGTTCTATTCTTTAGTGTTTACAGTTTCCACATTATTATTTATGAGGCTTTAATGTGTTGGGCGTAATAGAACCCATTTAGGATTCTTGCGTAATATCTCGGGGATTCGAAGAGTTTATCGATGAGAGACGCATAAATGACAGCTTTAGGCACCGGAGGTACACCAGAATTGACACCTTTATGGACTATATGGGGAGAATGTGAAGTTGTTTAAGTTTAAGTAAGTGTTGTCCATATGGAACTTGAGCCCTTTATATTTTATGGATGTTTTCTCTTAATTAAGGTTTTATGGATTTCAACTTTATATTCTCATGCGTTTTGTGTTTATTGGAAAACTTTGTACTGCATAACTGGTCGAAGAATGTCTACGTAATACGTATTGCCTCCTTTTTTGAAAATTGAAAGATATAGCCGAGTGATCTTGTGTTCACACCGTTTTGTCTACTAGACCCTTTCCCGTTGTCTTTAACAATCTCGAGAGGAAAACTTTTACGAGACTCAATATTTGAGGGATTTGAAGTTTTGAACAATATCGATTGATTTTAAGTTGGAAGTCTATGAAACAATATCGGTCATCGGTCACTAAGATGAATTCAACTAAGTGCTAACTCTAGTTTCATAGTTTAATAGGTGCATAAATATTTATAATCATCATCACCAATACACTTTTTAAACTCGATTAATCAAATTTTTATAGATGAATTAATGATTTACGCATTTTGTCAATTATCTGCCACAAATAGTATCAGAAACTGCTGTTGTAGTTTTAACAATATGGATCAAGGAAATTGAATCATTAGTCTAATAACTTAATGTACATAACTCTCACGTCTGGTATGCGAGTCATATTTGTATACTAACTAGAGCTTCACGGCCTAATGTCTCACACCCTGTGACTATATATGGATGTTAGAAACGGGTTATTACCACAAAGTGAGAAATTTGGACGCCTACCATAAATGTGTCTGGAGGATCAAATCATTGAACAATGAACGCCGAACGCGTTGCTCTGCAGCTTCCAGAGGGTCTTCTCATGTATGCTCTTACACTCTTCTTTTGCTGGAGCTTCTCATTGTTTTGTTCTCGGTGATGTTACTTATGGAGCTTGCTGTGTTGATGATTTCTCGGCTTGTGCTGATCTGGGGGCTGACTTGCTTATTCATTACGGACGTAGCTGTCTTGTCCCTATTGACTCCACCAAGATTTTCTTGTCTTTATGTTTTTGTTGAGATTCAGATTGATGTTAAGTGTTTGTTGGATACTATCCATTTGAATATGAGTGATGCTAAGAACTTGATTCTTGCGGGTACGATTCAGTTTACTTCGGCTATTAGAGCTGTGAAACCAGAGTTGGAGAAGCAAGGGTTTAAGGTTTTGATCCCTCAGTCGAAGCCTTTATCTGCTGGTATTTGTGGCGGATGGGAGATTTCATCTAGAAGCGTACTATGATAGCTAATCCAAAAATCATGGCGTTTAAGTATGATCCATATATATCTTGGGAAGTTGTTTTTTGGAGGAGTATGATCACAAGGGAATGAGACATAACCAATGGAAAATGGAAAACTGCTGTTGTACTTTTGATTTTAGGAGTCAGTTGCTGTTGTGTGTCACGAGGGATTTGGAATGATTTGTAACCGGGCACTTCTTACCCACCACCCCCAAAGAGATACAATTATTGCAATATGTCTTTGGCCCTAATAGAGAGCCCATTTATGACTCTTGCATATAAAGTCACGTACAAGCCGAAGTCTAGGGTTCCTTTTAAAGCTCCCAAAAGTTGATCGGTCCTAACACCTACGGTTTTTTGAAATCCACCATGGAGAATCTAACAATTTGCGGACATGAAACACAATCTTCAAACTCCTCGGTAAGAGTACATACAGATCCAATCCCAGTTGATCTTCTTATTGAGATTCTGTCTAGAGTCCCATCAAAGTCTATAGCTCGGTTTCGTTGCGTGTCCAAATTCTGGGGTTCCATACTTCAAAGTCCCGATTTCACCGAGCTGTTCCGGACTAGGCATCCTGGATTCTTGTTCACCTTTGAAGTTAATGATGAGATGTTATATTTCTATTCACCTCAACATCCAAATCCAGGTGACAACTCTTATGTTGTAGCCACACGGTACCGTACGTCTTTTCCGAAATATCTTCCATCTGCAGACCAGACAATGCTCTGTGGATTGGTCTTACGTCACGGCCCGAGTTGGAGGTTTGGGAGAAGAAAGGTGAGGGTGATTTGTAACCCTGCCACGGGAGAGTTTTTCACTTTACCCAAAGTGCTTATAAAAGATAAAACCTTTCTCAAAGTGAAATCTAGAGTTGAACAAATCTGTTTTGGATATGATCCCATCAACAAACAGTTGAAACTGTTTTGTCTGACCTCCTCCTCCAATACTCACCGGGTTTTGACTTTGGAGAAGGGCAAGCGTTTATGGAGAAGAATCGAAAGCGAATTCGATTTCACAATGAACAAAATAATATCCGGTGGGATATGCATAAATGGTGTTTTGTATTTCGGAGCTTCTCTTAGAGGATCTGGTGCTTGTGGGATAGTTTGCTTCGACGTTAGGTCTGAGAAGTTCAGCTTGATTAACTTGGATAAAGGTATAGTGAAAAAAAATGGTCATTTTATGCGGGGTGCGATAATTTTGGTCAACTACAAAGGTAAAATTGGGATACTTAACAAGATCAAGAGTTTAAGTATAATAAAAATATACTTTATAACACCAATTCGAACCCGTCCAAAGTGGTTTAGACTTTGTGTCTTCCACAAGGGTTCGAAACATATTGGTATTTGTAACAAGTTTCCTTTGATGTGGGCTGTAGAAGTGTGGGGCTGATCCAACCACACTTCTAGTGATGTGAGCCACTACACACCACATGTTTAAATGAGGTAATGTAAATTACCTCTCTCAATTTTTACGTTTTCACATGTATGATCTCATCCCTCCTCTGTCAACCAACTCGAACTTACTCTAAACAATGTAATATTATGAAACCATGAGACTGTCATTCCCACTCGTTTTTCAAAACACTTGCAAAAAGAAACCTTTTTGTAGATCAAACAAGGAAGACGATCGATTTTCTCTTACACATTGCATTTATATTAATATAAATGGAGACACAAATTATTCAGATATTGATACATTATATAGTTGAGTATTTTGCTTAAAGGAAGGAAGTAGCTAATCAAATATCGTCTTCCTACATACTTAACTCTCAGAGTATACTGATCAAAGAACTAGAACCAATCAAGTCAATTAATGTGAAGTAAAAGGATGATTGAAGTGATATCTAAGCTCTAAAGATGATTTTGGGATTTGTAAAATAGTTAATTTCGTTCATCTTATGCTTTAAAGTGGTATCTAAATTTTGTAAAATATGTTGAACCATTACGAATAGACAAAATTAAGAAGAAACTAACAAGAACTAAACAGTTCCAAGTCCACGTTGAGGAAGTGTCCTAAACATTGAGTTTGAGAAATTGTTAATCCAAATTATGCAAAGTGAAATAAAAGTCTTGAAATTATTCCTCTGCATGCATGATCGATAATTAAAGTCTATAAAGTCAAAGTAAGTAATACGAGTAATAGTTAATAGTGGTGGTGGGCTAGTGGTTCCCTCGCTTGGGAGGAGTCGCCATATGGGTATAGGTCAGAAATTAATTCAAGTGCAAAATTTTTTAACAAACTTCATTTGACCAGTCGAAATGATGTCATGCTTTAGGCACATTAGAAAATCTGGTGAGTGGGCTTTTATAGTTTCGTGCACTTTGGCAGGCTATTGAAAGTGTGAAACATTAAATCAAACCATTACCTTAGTTTACGGGGATACTATATAAGCGAATCAACTTTAACCGGAAAAGTTTCGGTTCGGTTTAACTTTAAAACTAGAGTTTTAAGTATAATTAAAATAGACATTATAACACCAATTCGAACCCGTCCAAAGTGGTTGAGACTCTGTGTCTTCTCCAAGGGTTCGAAACATATTGGTACAATATTCATGATAAGTTTCCTTCGACGTGAGCTCTTCCGACCGACCATACTCCCAGAGATGCTGACCTCTGTGGATGTTTGTAAAAAAATAACCGAGAGATGTTGGCCTCTGTGGATGTTGGTAAAAAAACAAAATCGTAACAGGGTTTAAATTAGGGAAATGAGGTGATCTAAATTACCTCTTTTTTTTAACCTTTTCGCTTTTCACTCTATGATATGTTAATATTATGAAACCAAGAGAACTTCATTCCCACTCGTTTTTTTAAAACAAAGAAGACGATCGTTATGTTAATTCTCTTACGTACCCATTGCGTTTAAAGCTTCACAACGTCATCTAAATGGACACACAAATTATTAAGAGAATAGACAAAAATTAAGAAGAAACTAATAAAAACCAAACAATTTTCCCAAGTGCACGTCAAGGAATTGAAGTCGGTTTATTACACATTCCTTTTAATTACATCACAGAGCTAATTAACAAGTTCTCAAGAGGAAACATGCTTGAAGCATCCAAAAGCTAGTTCTTCTACGACTCTGATCAACTACATTGTTCTTCACCCAATATTTTTTAATCATGTTTTTTTTTTGTTCTTTTTTTTTCGTTAAAGACACCACGATGAATGATGAGTGGAAATGGTCTAATATGCAACATAATAATAAAAAATTAACTCCAAAATATTACTTGATGTGATATTATTCTTCATAGTTTCTTTCAACCTTTTTACTTACCTAAAACTGATAATGAAGATTAAGATATTTATTAAAATTCAAACATGAAATTTAAGATATTCCTGTATCTATTCTATCCATCACTTAGTGGTCTAGAGCCATACTATACCCACTATTTCAAATTCGACCAATACTAGCTATTCGAACTATAAGTCATTGGAAAAGCAACCACTACAGCAACTCCGAATCGAAGAGTGATGATGTTGAAGCTTTTGTCTAATAAGGATCGTTGCATAATTAAGCCAGCTAATATATTATATGTCCTGGGCCCTAAATAGAGAGCCCATTTACAACCCTTGCATATAAAGTCACGTGAAGCTCCCAAAAGTTAATCGTAGGGTTTGTGAAAGCCACCATGAAAAATTTGGAGGAGCAGTTCTCGGAGAATTTAACCATCTTCAGACATGAAACACAATCTTCAAACTCATCGGTAAGAGTAAACTCAGATCCAATCCCAGTTGATCTTCTTATTGATATTCTCTCTAGAGTCCCATCAAAGTCTATAGCTAGGTTTCGTTGTGTATCCAAATTCTGGGGTTCCATACTTCAAAGTCCCGATTTCACCGAACTGTTTCGGACTAGGTGTCCTGGATTCTTGTTCACCTTTGAAGTTAATGATGATAATGATGAAGTTAATGATGATAATGATGATAATGATGATAATAATGAGATGTTATATTTCTATTCTCCTCAACATCCAAATCCAGGTGACAACTCTTATGTCGTAGCCACACGTTACGGTACGTCTTTTCCGAAATATGTTCCATCTGAATTCCAGAAATTAATGCGCTATGGATTGGTCTTACGTCACGGATTTTGGAAAAGAAAGGTGCGGGTGATTTGTAACCCCGCCACGGGAGAGTTTATTACCTTACCTAAACTTCTTTTAAAAGATAAAACTTGTTTGACCAAGGCAAAACCAAAGATTGCACGAATGGGTCTTGGGTATGATCCGATCAATAAACAGTTGAAAGTGTTGTGTATGACCGAGTCCAATACTCATCAGGTTTTGACGTTGGAGAAGGGAAAGCGTTTTTGGAGAAGTATCGAAAGCGAATTTCATTTTATGAAGAGCTCTAGATTTCCTGGTGAAATATGCATAAATGGTGTTTTGTATTTTGGAGCTTATCTTGGCAGATCTGATTCTCCTGGGATAGTTTGCTTCGACGTCAGGTCTGAGAAGTTAAGCTTGATTAACATGGATAAAGGCAAGGTAGACGTAGGTCCTTTTATATGGGGTTCGACGATTTTGGTCAACTACAAAGGTAAATTTGGGATACATAAGAAGAAGAGAGACCCTATATCCCGTCGAGAGGACAATGGCTTTGATTTGTGGGTTCTTGAAGATGCTGGAAATCAGAAATGGTCTAAGCATGAACACGAATATCATCCTACGTGGAAAAATATATGCAGCGAGTACATGTTGCGCTTTATTGGAATGACTAGTACAGGTGAAATGGTGTTTGCGCAGGGCTGGCTATCGAACCCTTTCTTTGTTTTCTACTACAATTTTGAGAGGAAAAGTTTTACAAGAGTCAATATTCGGGGATTTGAAGAGTTTATTCGTGAGAAAACCAGAACTTACAGCTTTAGGCACAGGGGCAGTACCAGAACTGACAGTTCTAGGCACCAGATCTGTACCAGAACTGAGACCTACTACGAGGATATCAGAATTGAAACCTTTATGGACTATGGGGAGAATATGAAGTTGTTTAAGTAACTGTCTTCCATATATAACTTTTTGGATGTTTCTCTTAATTAAGGTTTTTATGGATGTCAACTTTATAAGACAAAACTAGTTTTTTATTTTGCTCTAAATTTTCAATCACATGAGCTAGCATTGAAAAAAATTCTCTAGTGTTTCGTCTTCTTTGTCTCTGTATTTTGTTTTGTGTTGAATCTTTGTTTATGAACCAACGAAAAGAAGAGAAGAGGGGAAACAAACTTTGTACGGTAAGTAATATCAACTGTTGAAAAGATGAAGCTATAAACACCAATTCTCTCTTGTTCCAAGGATAATTATTAATTACACTAAACATGTTTCAAAGATTATAAATCCGACTAATTGTCACGAGAAAACATGTTTGAAGGATCCACAAACTAGCTGTCCTATTTGTCACTCGTTAATTTACTCTCGTACTTTGTTCTTTGATAACAAATTCCAAATATTCAATCTAACTTGCACAATCTTGTAATGATACATTTAAAAACGGAACCAAATATTCTTGTTAAACCAATAACCTCTCAAGTGGTTTTATCACAATGATTCTAGGGTTTGAAAATCCACCATAAACAATTCGGAGGAGCAGTTCTCGAGAAGAAAACTTTTACGAGACTCAATATTTGAGGGATTTGAAGAGTTTAATTTAATCCTCGTAAGTACTTTTGAATGTGAAGTTGTTTAAGTAAATGTGTTCAAGCCTTCATATTTTATATATATTAACTCGAGACTTTATTATTTGTCTTTGGCTTTGGCTTTGGCAGATGAATCGTTATTGAAAAGTTTTATGTGACAAATACAGAAGAAAAAAAAAGTTTTTATAGTTTGGCTTTGGCAGATGGAACGTTATTGAAAAGTTTGAAACATTGAACCAAACCATTACCTGGTTTACGGGAACATTAAGCAATTCGATTTAAACCGGAATTTTTTTTGGTTCGGTTTAACTTTAAAACAAGAGTTTAAGTATAATAAAAATATACTTTATAACACCAATATGTGTCCGTCCAAAGTGGTTGAGACTTTGTGTCTTCCACAAAAGGTCAAGGGTTCGAAACATATTGGTATTCGTAATTGGGTTCTTCCGATTGTTCCGCCCCATACTCCCACTCACATCACTGTAGATCAGATGCTTAATTAAATGACAATCGTTTTTCAAAATACTTGTCAAAAGAAACCTTTTTGAAGATCAAACAAGGAAGACGATCGATTTTCTCTTACACATTGCATTTAGATCTAAATGGAGACACATTATTCAGATATTGATACATTATATAGTTGAGTATCTTGCTTAAAGGAAGGAAGTAGCTAATCAAATATCGTCTTCCTACGTACTTAATTCTCAGAGATTACCGATCAAAGAACTAGAACCAGTCAAGTCAATTAATGTGAAGTAAAAGGATGATTGAAGTGATATCTAAGCTCTAAAGATGATTTTGGGATTTGTAAAATAGTTAATTTCGTTCATCTTAGGCTTTAAAGTGATATCTAAGATTTGTAAAATATGTTGAACCATTACGAATAGACAAAATTAAGAAGAAACTAACAAGAACTAAACAGTTCCAAAAGTCCACGTTAAGGAAGTGTCCTAAACATTGAGTTTGAGAAATTGTTAATCTAAATTATGCAACGTGAAAGAAAAGTCTTGAAATTATTCCTCTGCATGCATGACCAATAGTTAAAGTCTAAAAAGTCAAAATAAGTAATATGAGTAGTAGTTAATAGTGGTGGTGGGCTAGTGGTTCCTTCACTTGTGAGGAGTTGTTCTGTGGGTCTAGGTCAGAAATCAATTCAAGTGCGAAATTTTCTAACAAACCTCATTTGGCCAGTCGAAATGGTGCCACACTTTAGACACATTAGAAAATCCGGTGAGTGGCTACTCGACGGCTATACTACTTATCTTGAGGGGATTAGTCGGTTGTTAAAAGTTCGGATTACCCTTTAGTTTACATATATAAAAATAGAATTAATATGGGATTGTTGATATAGATGTGCATTCAAAAATCAAGAAATTCTATTAACAATGTTTTAAATTTTATTTTATTTTGGTATTATTATATACAATTTATAATTTATTCATAATTGTTTTTCAACTGTGCATCTCTCTTTTATTCCCCTGTCTTCTTCCTAGCCGTCTTTTGTGTTTGTGTTTGTCTGACTAGTGCCCGTGGTTGTAATTTCCGGTGCCGGTCATATTTTCTTTGTATTTTCTTTGCTTTTCCTTTCTAATCCCCATTTTACTCACTATTATAGTTTTAGATCAGAATCCGGTTTTGTAGATCGGTGATTTGTTGTTCAAGCGATTCATGCTTGATCCTTTCTCTCTGGATTGCATGTTTTCTTTTGGTTTTTCCTGAACCTCCGATCCAATCTATTTTTTATGACAGTTTAAATTTTGTTTCGGTATTAGAGTTTTTAGGATTTCATTTAAACTTGGCTTTTACACCTCTTCCTTTCGATTAGTCTAGTTCTCTCCTCTCCAAATGTGTTTCCTAGCCGTCAATTTCTTTAAGCCGTCTCTGGTACGGTCTCAATCTGTTGCCGTCGGCATCAGCCGGTGAAGGCGACCCGCCTTTTGTTTCTGCGTCGAGTTTGATCAAAACTTCTTATCTTTGCATGTTATGGGTTTGTTTGGGTGAGGAGTGTTTGTGCTTACTTCCTCCACTCAACTGTACAGTTGGTTCTGAGGAAGTCAATTTGTCATATTTTCTCTGAATGATAGTTAAGTGAAATTGTTTTCTAATTGGTTTGTAATTTGGACTCCGGGAACCGTTATGTGGTTTACCGGCTTTGGTTTCCGAAATCTGTTATGTGGTTCACCGGCTTTGTTTTCGGGGTTGGTTGTGACCTCCCGCTATGATGCTCCACCGTTCTACTTTGCTATTTTTAATAATAAGTATTTAGATGTAAAAAAAGAAAAATACAGTTTATAATTTCAAATTTAGCAATTCAAGAAACTCAAATATTTATAATAAGTACATCTTGAATTTTACATTTATAACCATTAATTAATAAAAAAAAATTATAGATAAATAAAAAATAATAATTTTTAAGAACCAACAAAAAAAATAAAACAAAAAATTCATCTTTACGAGACATATAGCGATTACAATGTTTTACACATTTTTGCATTTAAAAGCTTCACAGCATATTACACCTCTTATTAGTAATTTAGTATTGACACTATCAGTCTATCACTTAGCCCTGGGCATTCGGGTACCCGTTCGGGTTCGGGTCGGGTATTTCGGGTTTTCGGGTTTTCGGGTTTAGGACTAGAGAACCCGTTCGGGTATTTTAGAACATCGGGTCGGGTTCGGATATTTTGGCTTCGGGTTCGGATATTTCGG
>OVAF01000247.1:25989-52947 GCA_900406245.1 Odontarrhena argentea | reverse complement strand
CAATTCTCTTTCTCCTCAATTGTCTCTTAAATCATGTTTAGCTTACAAAACTAACACTGCTCGGGTAGTCGCTCCATACCCCCCTTTGTTCGTTGTTTGGTCGTAAGCATGCTCGTATCACATCATATACTTTCCCCAAAAAAAAATATATTCCACAAAGATGGGATTCCGTTTTTCTACCAAAATTCTTGAAATCATTTTTTCTCTTAAAACATGATTTTAGTTCTTTGCTCGTCGTTCAATTTTTGTTGTTGGGTTTTGGTCAAAAATTCGAGTTGTTAATTTGTGTCGATGTCGGAATTCATCAATGTACTAAGTCTTGTAGGTTGATATTGTAGTCTTTAGGTGTAAATGGATATTGTAGTCTATATTTACTCTCTAGACTTTAGTTAATGTTTTGATGATTAATTGGGTATGGTGTGTTTTGTGATTGAAGCTGGAAACAGAAAGGATATAAACTCAAAAACTAAATTGATGAACAAAGATTATTTCGTTGATCATTTTGGTCTGTTTGGATTTTTCGGTTGAAACTTAAATAACCAGTTTCCAAACCGAACAAAATCGATATTTAGTTCGGTTAGTTTTGGTAGATTTTTAAATTTCCAAACTATATGAACCGAACCGAACTCGTAGGTGTAACATATATGGTACATGAACCATTTCACTTATTATCAATTGGTTTTGTGTTGCAAACCCCTATTTCCTACGAAAATCCAATAGCCCTATCAAATTTAGTTAGTCATAAATCAATTTAGCCTAATTTCAAATGAGTTGGGCCAATCCCTGATCCTTTAATACTCAATCCAAAATCCATTATGATCATGAGTAGATACCCTAAGTCTAGAACCGGCTTTGATTATAATCAACCGTACAATTTGTCTGTCTTGTATACATATTCTCATTACGGGTTTCTTCTTTCTAAAGTATCTTAAATGAAGCTAATTTTGAAAGTCAAAACACAGTTTTAAGTTGACAAGACCATATCTCTATCATGAAAAGATTAATAATAATAATAATATAATATTATTATAGTTCATTAAAAATTTGGATAATTATTGCAATCCAACCTGCTTCTCCTGATTTTGTGGAGAAGACATTAAAGTTGTCCCGACGCCTATCCATGTACGCGTGTTTTGCCCGACTGTCCTAACAATATTCAAACTAACACAAGAGAGTTGACCGAGAAGTCCTAAACATGTTCCTTTCCTTTCAAGGTAACTTTCTTTGAAAGTCTATATAGTCCCAAACTCCCAATTTAGCAATCTTGTTTCATTAACAATCAGTTACGTACACCCAACCTTTTTTTTTTTTTTTTTGCGTGTGTGTTGTTGTTACGTTGTTGTTCTTGAATTGATTTCTAAGTATACACAATAAACCTTCGAAACCTGAAACAATAGGGATTGTAATAGGAGTCGATACCAAAAATATATAGTCAAAGATTGACTCGTTTTTTGTTTTTATAAGAAGTAAAAAAAAATCTGAGATGAAATAAAAAAAATTGGTATGAAAGTGATCAATCTACAAAGAAAGTAACAACACACGCACTACAAAAAGTCAAAACCATTTCATCGTAATAACTTGTGAGATGAAGTCTTCCAAAAGATATTCATAATTTATACTAATTTTGTAAATTGATATAAGGTAAACATTAAATCATCCAATTAGATTTTTGCTAAAAACATGAAATTTTTATCGACTGAGCTAATAATGACTTGGTCAAAGTAAGTAACTTTTTTTCTATACTGTTATAAAAAGATATATCGCCGCCACAATGGAACTAATCATTGTTTTCACGCGTACCAGCCATCTCCCATATACTTTAAAGAGAAAGAATCTAAAACAGTATACCACTACAAGAAAAACTCACATTGATAGCACATCACGATAGCACGAATTTCGAAAATNNNNATTTTACATTTTCCCCCATAATTTAGTCAGATAGGGAAGATCAAATGATAAAAGAGAATTTTTTTTTCTTTTCCAAACATAAACATTAGCATTTGAAAGAAAAAAAAATTCTCTCAGTTCGCTTGGTCTCCGTCATCTCTTCGTCTCCTTCTTCTCTTCGTCTCCCTCGTCTCTGCCTTCTCTTCTCTTCACTTTCAATTTTTCCGTAGCCTGAGAGAAATCGAAGCTTAACGATTGTACAAACATGGCGACGGCTTCAGGTACTGGATTTATTCAATTATCTATGTAGATCTACTTGAATTGAACCTAGTTTATCGATTTGTTGTTAATTTCCCTTTGGTGATCAAGAACCTAGGTTCTGATGATCTACTTTCGTAATCTGTAATTAGAATCATAGGGTTTCTAGGGTTCAAAGTCTCTAATGGGTTCTTTTGTTGTATTCAATCTCAATGGGAAAATTAAGCAAAGGGTTTGGGTTTTGCTTCTCTTGTTCGAACCATCATTTGGTTTCTAGGTTCGGAAGCAGCTTCTAAAGCTGATAAGAAATTTGACAAGAAGCTTCAGTTTTACACAAGTAAGTCCTGGGTGTCTCTAATATAATAATATTCAACAACCAGCATCAGATTGAAATTTGTGTTTTGTCTTAAAAAATTTTATTGTTAAGGTAGAGGTCAGAGATACACTTACTTCTTTGTTTGTGCAAAAGGAGATTGCCTAGGTAAAACAAAAACATCCTTCATCTTTTTTTTTAGAAATCTGTTTACCAATGTGGCTTAACTTGCTACTGAAACTGGCAAATTTTATATTGCAGTTTTTGGTCTAGTTTCTCGATTCGCTTAGAAGCTCTTTCTAAATGGTTTGCTGATACAGAAAATTTATATAATGGTTTGATCAAAAGAAGAAAATCCGCAGCCGTTTGTGAATTTTCCTGTTTTCCTGTTTGTGAATTTTTTTTTCAAGGTTATGACTTTGGGTTTATTGATATCACCCGAATCAGTTAGAAGAGTTTGAAAAACGCCGTCCTTTGTGAACCTTTGAAAGTTTCAGTTCTGGACCAATACATGTCTTGACAAGGTATGTTATGAACTACATTAGCTTGATCTCAGACTGTAGGCCAACTTTAATCGATCTCATTGTGTCAAAGGCTCAAAGCAGTCCCAAAACTCTATTGATTTGTATACACAGGATTTAAGTTATGCTTCTTATAACGTAACACAATTGTTAATGATAATCTTCTTTCTATTTATGAATTATGCCANCTTGGTATCATCAAGCCCGTTCCAATTGTGTAAGAATGTATCTCTTTGGTTACTGAATTGATTCTTGACAAGCGCTTTTTGTGCATAAATTAAGCTATTTAACTTCCAATTTTACTTCCTATGTGCTTAGAGCTTTCCATTCATTGCTCTGATAGTTAGTGTTTATTAGTAATTAGGCTTCGAGTGTTATCTATGATGTGTTTTGTCTTTAGCTTACTAAAAACTTTGGTGATATATATACTAGGAGAGTAATATCTATTATGGTTTTTTGCTGAAAGCTCTCTCTTTCTCTCCTTTCTCCACAGATAATAACAAAGACATATGGGTAACTTATATGCAAAAAACATGGGATTGTTGAACCAAGAGGATCCTCGATCTCTTCAATGGATAAGTCTCAGAAATGATCAGATCTAGATTGAGCTTCCATAAGCTAACTGTATTGTATTGTTTCAGCATCAGAGCATCTATTCAAAGGGATCTTCACTACTCTTACTAAGCATGGTGGTGGTGAGTTTCAAACATTTTACAGGTTGCCTGCTCTTAATTTGAAAAATCTATGTTTTTGGTTGATTATTATTAATCATATATAACAATGTGCATGTTGTCTTCGAAGCTCTTTAACCATCAGGAGGAAAGACGCAAGTATATATTTGTAAGTTTTTTTCGGTATTTTGAAACTTCNTTTGAATCTTTTTTTTTTTTTTTAAGTTTATTGTTTATCTTTGGCCGATGTGGTTTTTGGATTACATTTTCATTTAAATGAGTTTTCTTTCTTGAGTTTAGGAAAGATTTGGTGATGCGTTTTGATTCCTTTCTCAAATGGGTAAATTGAAAACTGCTTTTGCAAGTTATAGATAAAAAGCACCTCCTAGTTGAATTTTTTGCTTCTCAGTTCCCTGGATTTGCTGCCTGATTGTCTAGCAAAAGTTTACTTTGCTTATGGGTGTGATTTACACTTGACCGTAGACTAATGCTTACTCAGATTGAGGTAGTTTCCTCAAGGTTAGTCTAAATCACTTTCTCTCTTAAGCTTTAAACATTGTTCTCAATAAAGTTCTCAAGACATATTTTGTTTGCAGGAAGGTTTTAAAAACTCAAGGACTTTCCAGTCACATTACGGTTAGCTCTTTTCATTGAAGGAACTCATTGCACTCAAGAGAAGTTTGAAGTTGCGAAAGATTACCTTCAAGCTTAGAAGTGCAAGTAAGAAGAAGTGCAAGCACAAGTTTGTTTTTCTTTTTCCTTTCTCATAAACCTTGATGAGTAGACTTTGTTCTTGTGTATTAGTACTTTAGTAGTAATTGTTATTTTTATTATGTATGACTTGATGTTTTGTTTATGAAATGATGTAGCTTCAAGATGTTTATTATATGTATTTGATATTTTGCACATTAAAAAGGTTCAACGTAATATAAATAGTTTATATTTGCATCAAATAAACGTCATAACACCGAAAATTATAGCATTGGAAAAACAAAAGATAATAGCTAGAATTTGAAGCTATTGTTTAAATATTATAGCAATTAAAAAGAGTTATAGAAACATATATTAAAGCATTCGGTTAACGCTATGGTATCTAAACGTATCATAGCACATAAAAAAATGCTATCGTATAGGTTACACCTACCATAGCTGCCGATGTCATAGCATTTATGAAAACGCTATGTAATAGCTATTATAGCAGATTTTTCGCGCTAAGAATGTGCATATTTCTTGTAGTGTACTATAAATATCCATATGTAATGAAATTTTTGTATATTAATTGTTCTAACTCTTCAGAAATTGTAACAAGACAAAAGTCATGGATATAGCAGAAGCTTCAAAGCAGTCACAGACGACAAGCCATGGTAAAAAAATCACTCTCTCAACAACTCTATCTTCTATCGAATCAACACTTATACAATTCTAATTTATCTGATCCAACAGAAGAATTTCGGAACCCAGAACCAGAAGCAGCCCGGCCGATCTTGAGCGAAAGAAGATCATTGGTGCTAAAACAGAGAAAAGTATGGATCTCTGTTTTGCTCTGTCTTTTCTTAGTCTTGCTCGGAGATTCTCTCGTCATGCTTCTCTTGAACTTCTTCTATGTTCAAGACAACCGAGAAGATAGTGACCAAGATCTACAATACAAAGGAACATGGACACAGGCTCTGGTTCAAAACGCTGCGTTTCCAATCCTCCTCCCTCTCTTATTCCTTTTCCCTTCCCCTGAAACAAGAAACACTACTCGTCTCCTGTTTCTTTACTTCTCTCTTGGTGTTCTTGTCGCTGCTCATAGCAAATTATTCGCACTCGGGAAATTATATGCAAACTTCGGCGTGTTCACCTTGATTTCAGCCACCCAGTTGATATTTACCGCGGTTTTCACAGCCGTTATAAACCGTTTCAAGTTTAACAGATGGATCATCATATCCATAATCCTCACTCTTGTGATATACGTTTTTGGTAGTCCTGAATTCGGAGGAGAGCCTGATGAAAACGAAGAGTTCTACAGCACTCAAGCTTGGTTAACGTTCGCTGGTTGTGTTTCTTTCTCTTTATCTCTCTGTTTAATCCAACTCGGGTTCGACAAACTATATGGTGGCAAGAAAGTGTTTAGAATGGTCTTGGAGATGCAAATCTGTGTCTCTTTCGTCGCCTCCGTGGTTTGTCTCGTTGGTTTGTTTGCGAGTGGGGAGTTTAAGGAACTGAGAGGGGATAGCAAGAGGTTTGAGAAAGGAGAAACGTATTATGTTTTGAGTTTGGTTGGGTTGGCTTTGTCGTGGCAGTTTTGGGGGGTCGGGCTTATAGGTTTGGTGCTTTATGTTTCGGGTGTGTTTGGTGATGTTGTTCATATGTGTACTTCGCCACTTGTGGCTTTGTTTGTCGTCTTGGCCTTTGATTTTATGGATGATGAATTTAGTTGGCCAAGAATAGGTTGTTTGATAGGAACAACTCTGGCTTTAGGATCCTACTTCTACTCTATGTATAAGAAGAACAAGAAAGAGATGGTGGAACTTAACCAAAGAGAGAACAATGTCGAAGTTTAGTCTCTCATATTAATTGTGTGCTTTTGTGTTTGGAATTTTGTAAGTTGGTAGTGTAACGAACTTCTTTAGATGTTGAAACAGAATGTTCGTTGACAAACGATTTTCTCATTAATTAATTTGTAAAATGTGTACAATGTCTATATATATACAATGTGTACAAGTAAACCAACTTACTCTGTCGATCGACACAGGCTTTCAAAAAGGCTCAATAAGCTCCTAAGCATCCAACTCGTGCAAATACCTGTTTAAGACTCTAAAAACACTAAAAAGACTCGATAAAACAATGATATCATGGTCCAAAAACCCCTAAAAACCATGATAGGTCACTTACTAAACCAAACCAATTTACATGTAAATCAATAATTCATATCTACAAGTAAACAAGTGTGTATTCACATTCTAATACCACCTCAAGCTGGAAATTAAATGCATAGATGTCAAGCAATCCCATCTTGCAAATAATTTTTTTTTGTAAAACACCAAATGGTATATAACACTCAAACTATGATAGAGCAAAGATAAAGAAAATTTCACAAGATTGGAGGAGTTTTTAGGAGAAGGGAAGGTCTGAAGATGTAAAGGAATTCACCGGAGAAAAAATTAAATTCTTTGGTTTAAAAGATTTTTCTTAAATACTCAGCTCGGAGAATCGCTATAGATAGAGTCATAGAGATAAAGTCTGGACAGTCAAAGAGTGATTTTATTTTCACGGTCTCATATTATGTTCTCTGTTTTTTTTGTCATTCAATTTTTTTTTTTTGTTTACTAAATCTGTTGTTGATTAACATTAAAATTACAATAATAAAAAATTCCAAACAGATTTCAACTTTAACAAAAATGAAAATCAACATTTTAATTGTTTTATATTTAGTTGTAATGGATTATTGAATGAGGTTAAAATGGATATTCTACAAATTTTATCTTTTGAAAGTACCTGCTTTCTAAATTTTTTTCATAGTAAACCATATAATGATAAATCTCAGTGTCGATCATCCTCTGCTCATGTCATTGTTCTCTCTTCTTTCTTTCTGATGGTACAATTCTCAGAATTATTCATCCATGAAAGCTCTTCTTAGATTATATGTCCTTCCACTAACTTCCAATTCAAAAAGCTAAAGATTATTTGCTATTTTTAAAACGATATGAAGGAGAGCGTTCATGGTGTCTACAGCCGACTTTTCTTGTGTGCGTCTGTGTTGTTGTTGTTCTTGAATTGATTTTCTAAACTTTTGAATCCTGAAACAATACGGATTGTCATAGGAGTCATACCAAAATATATAAAAATACACATAGTCAAAGATTGACTCGACTCGTTTTTTTTAAATTTTTTTTTTATTTTTATAAGAAGTAAAAAGTGGAAGCCCTTCGGTCCAGTGGTTAATGAAGACAAATTTACAAGAGATCTCTAACGTTGTGCAAGTAGAACCGTTCGCCGTGATCAGACGCATTGAAGGTGGAGGCGTGGATTCATAAGGGTCGGTTAGAATTGACTGTTGTAGAATCGTCAATGTAATAGTTCCTCATAATTTGTAATAAAATAATAAATCAGACAACAAAATAAAAAAAAATAAGAAGTAAAAAAAATTCTGAGATTAAATAAAAAAAGAACTGGTATGAAAGTGAATCTACAAAGAAAGTAACAACACACGTACTACAAACAACCATTTCATCGTAATAACTTGTGGGATGAAGTCTTCCAAAATATATTCATAATTTATAAAATTTTGTGGATTGATATACGGTAAAAATTAAATCGTCCAGTTAGATTTTTGCTAAAATCATGAAATTTTTATCGACTGAGCTAATAATGACTTGGTCAAAGTACTACTATAAAAATATATCGCCGCCACAATGGAACTAATCATTGTTTTCACTCGTACCACTTATCTCACATATACTCGAAAATTAAATAAAGAGAAAGACTCTAAAAAAAGTAGAGAAATTTGGTGTGATAAACTGATAATACCTTTCCAGTATGAAATTAGTTTCCTATACCTACTCTCTCTCATCAATTTTCTTTTTTTTAAACCATTGTGCCCTTCTGACACTACTTTACTTCCATTCCCTCTCTCATCTCTCTCTCTCACTACTTTACTTCCATTCTCTCTCTCTTTCTTCTCATCGTTTTCTAGAAATATCTAATCTCAGAAATGGCGAAAGAAGCCAACCCCGAAGCTCAGCGAGGCGACGAGCACGAGGAATCGAGCCCCCTCTTGCAGGGAAATGATGATTCCAAGATCTATTCCAATGGGGAAACCAAGAAGGGCTCGGTTGTGTCTCCTCCCGCGGCGGAGGGTTACGGATGGACGGCGGATGGATTGCCGGTTGGTCATGGAAGCGTGATTGGCGAGCCCGTCGGGAGAAACCAGTGGAATTCGAGTCTTTTTGCTTGTCTTGGCCGAAATGATGAATTCTGCAGCAGCGATCTTGAAGTTTGTGAGTCATTTCGTTTGTTTTTTGTGTGATTGGGTTTTTGAAATTTGGGGGTTTTGGAAATGGGTTTGTTGATTTCATCGAAATTGATTGATTGAATTGGATAAATGATCCGGTTAATTGTGGTTTGTTGAAGAGACAATCTTCAGATCTGGGTCCCGAATGTCTATCTTTCAATTGCTTAATGGATTAGGGAATTTAGAGAAGAAATTTCAAAATGAGATTATGATTATGTTTTGGATTGATGTGGAAAATGTTCTTATGGCTTTGATGAAACTCTTAGTGATGAGATATGTTTATTAGATGAGTAATAAACATATTGTGCATCTAATTATTGATTCACCAATCTTTATGATTTTGGATTTAATATGATTTTGATTCGTAATATTTTATTACCACTAAATTTTATGTTACACGTCTAACAAATAAATATTTGTGATAAAGATTGGCGAATGAGTATCTACAAATTTATTTAGATGAGTGAATATATTTTTTATATGGTAACATATTTGTTAGACATATCAAATCGGAGCTAATAGGTTTTTTAAAAACTATTATGTTTGTTAGACATATAAATATGAACTAACATGTTTTTCATAAAATAACATGTTCCTTTTAAAATGTGTTTTAGATGTCTACAAATTCTTTTAGATGAGTTAACTTTATTATTACTCTTTAACTTGGCAATTTAGATGTCTAATTTTTCCTCTCTTATATCTGTGTATTGTGCAGCTAAGTTTATTATTACTTACGAATTAGATAGATAATTTGTGAATTAGATGTCTAAAATTTCTCCAACTGTTTAATTGTTTATTAGACATGCATATATAGTGTTTACATGTCTAACATGAATATTAATTATAATTTCAGATCCAATATTACATAAGATCTATTTAAATTCGAGTATGGAGAAGAAAGAGAAGAAGAAGACATAATAGAAAGAGAGGGAAAACGTAAAAAGGGAAAAGCCATCTATTTCGTTACTCATTTAATGTTACTATAGAAGAGAAAGAGAGAGTGATTGAGGGTCATTTCAGTCTTTTGTAAAGGAGAGAGAACGAAAAAGGTGTAGATAACTAATAAAAATTATAACTGGGTATAGAAAACTAATTTTCAACCAAAAAAGTATTATTGAGTTAATTAACCCAAAAAAGTATACTATAAATATCAATATGTAATGAAATTTTTGTATATTGTTCTAACTCTTCAGAAATTGAAACAAAGACAAAACTCATGGACATAGCAGAAGCTTCAAAGCAGTCACAGACCACAAGTCATGGTAAAAAAATACTCTCTCAACAACTCTATCTTCTATCTAATAAACACTTATACAATTCTAATTTATGTGATCCAACAGAAGAATTTCGGAATCCAGAACCAGAAGCATCCCGGCCGATCTTGAGCGAAAGAAGATCATTGGTGCTAAAACAGAGAAAAGTATGGATCTCTGTTTTGCTCTATCTTTTCTTAGTCTTGCTCGGAGATTCTCTCGTCATTCTTGTCTTGAACTTCTTCTATGTTCAAGACAACCGAGAAGATAGTGATCAAGATCTACAATACAAGGGAACATGGACACAGGCTCTGGTTCAAAACGCTCCAATCCTCATCCCTCTCTTATTCCTTTTCCCTTCCCCTGAAACAAGAAACACTACTCGTCTCCTGTTTTACTTCTCTCTTGGTGTTCTTGTCGCTGCTCATAGCAAATTATTCGGACAAATAGCTAAAATGTTCTTATTAGAAGAGAACAAGACAAATACTACTACTCCTACTTAGCCAAAATACTCCTCTTTCCCAGCAAATATGAAATTCCGAAATTGCCCATATCGTTGATTTTTTTTTTAGAAAAAGAAAATCAGTTTTGACAATTAAACAAATTGTGAACTGTCCGAACCATTGTGTACAAAACCGAACCATTGTGAACCAAAACCAACCAATTAAATCAAATATAAAAATCCCAAAACGTTAAAATCATCCTGTCGAGCTTCTTCTTTCCTCGAGTCATCCCTATTGCCGCGAGACATTCATCCTCGCCAAATCCTTTTGATTCTCGTGAAACAAAACTCGATTACACGCCATTGGAAGGTTTTTGTTTGATTCTGAAGCTCAACATCATTGCATTTGTACTCAATATCATCGATTTGGATCAATTCATTCATTGAAACTTTTTGGAGAAAAGTCTCGGATTCGTTCGAAACTGAGTTGGAGCTTCGAAAGGAAGGTAATGTTGATTCGTATAAGATGTTGAGCTGTAGAATTGAGTTGTTTATGCCCCTTTTAATTGTAATGTGGATTTAAATTTGGAAAATTATGGAGATTGGGATTAGCATTAGAGTTGTCAGAATCGGTTACGGTCTTCATTGATAGTATATTGAAGAATACAGTTAGGTATAGAACCTGGAAATAGGACAAACTAATTCAAATTTCCAGAAGCAAGGATTTCATTATTTTCGCACAAGAACTCTCTGCTTGGACAACTGGGACAAATAAGAATATTGATAGTACAACTGTGACCTGAGAAGGTGTTAATGATTTTTTTTTTTTTTTTTTGGCAGGTGAAATGATCAAAACAATAGTACATTTTAAATATGGAGGGTCTTACGCGGAGAGCGGAGATGGTTATCGATGGATTTCAAAGGAACCTCGAGTGTATTCTATAACAATTAAGACACCGTCAACGGAAGAGATCACTTACTCGGCTTTGGAGGATATGATATTCAAGAAGATGGGGATAGATAGACTTACTAGACAGCTGAAACTAAGCTACTTTCCGTTGGCAATGGGAGATAAATTTCCTTCATACATTTTGGATGATGATAAGGTCTCAACTTATCTTTTGTGTATAGAAGAAAGTCGTAGTTTTTTGCATGTGGAAGTATCGATAGTAGAGGTTGAAAGCTCTTTTGGTTTGAATTATGAGGGGATGTAATCAAATGCAAGAGCTAACCATGCGATAACTATTTACAAGGAAATCGGAGAAGAAGTTGTTGGAGAGGATGATGGTACACGAAGTGAGAATGTGGATGTGGATGAGGATGATGACGAAGATAAGGATTGGGATAATGAGAATGAGGATGAATATGAAGATGCTAGTGAGGATGGAGATGTGGATCACTGTATTGGTAAGGAAATGGTTGAGGTTCCATTTGATTAAACGAGAATCAATTTGCGATGGAATGGGATGATGGAACGGGTCTTAAATTAGATTAAGAATTTGGAACTAAATTTGAGGCTCATAAAATACTTCAAAGAACATCTCATTCAAAGGGTTTTGACTTTAAGATATGTAACACGGATACCGAAAGGTATGTGATAAAGTGTCGTGGATTAGGGTGTAATTGGTACGTAAGAGTGGTGAAACAAGCAGGGGGTAGTTAGAAAGTTGTAAGATACCGGCATAAGCACACATGCTCAACATCCGAATCGTGCACAGCCATCAAAAGAAGGAATGAGACAGTTAAACTAGTGGCGGAGTTTTTGAAACGGGAATGTCTGAATCTAATGGACTTACCCAAGGCTAGGTCTATCATGGCTTACCTAAAAGACAAAACTGGGTTAGAGGTGCTTTATTGGACGACTTTGAGGGGAAAAAGAGCAGCAGGAGATAGTGTGCATGGGAATCCGGTTGAGAGCTATAAGATTTTGCATCCTTTTGTTCATGTTGGAGAAGGCGAATCTCGGGTCAGTAACAAGGTGTGTATTGAATGACGAGGGAATGTTCAAATACATGTTTGTGGCTTTGGGAGCTTGTATCGAAGGGTTTGGAGCAATGAGGAAAGTTCTCCAAGTCGATGCGACTTTTCTTAAAACTGGACGTGGTGGCGTGCTTGTGTTTGCGAGAGCTCAAGATCCTAATCATCACCATTATTCCATTGCGTTTGCCGTTCTCAATGGTGAGAACGACGCAAGTTGGAATTGGTTTTTCAGTCAAATGAGAAGTATTGTTTAAGATGATCCAGAATTGGTTTGGATAAGTGATAGAAATACAAGTCTCATCAAGGGGATTCACGAGTTGTATCTTAGAGCGCAACATGGGTTTTGCATGTATCATTTGTCAATGAATGTGAAAGGAAAAGTCGGTAACTTGAAAAAAAAAATTATGTGGGGAGAAATTCAAGGAGTTGGCAATGATTTACTCGGAGGTTGATTTCCTTCAGAAGTATGAAGAGTTTGGGAGATTATACCCTACGGGGGTGGAGTACTTGGAAACTAGTGTGGTAGAGGGTCCGAAAAAATGGGCGAAATGCTATTTTTCCGGAGAGAGGTATAACATAAACACGACGAACAGTGCGGAGTCCTTGAATAACGTGTTCAAGGAGGCAAGAGGAAACTCTTTGCTTCTTATGATGGATAAGATTATCGAGAAAACAGCGGAGTGGTTTAATAAACATAGGAAAAAATATGTCGTTCATGTTTTAGTACAATGTGATTGGTAAAGATGGGAAGTCGTACTTGGTGAATTTGAGGTAGAAAATTTGCACTTGTAGGTGTTTTGACATCGACAAGTACCCTTGCGTGCAGCAATAGCCGCACTTTTTAAGTACATATTTTGGAGAGAAAGGCCCGTGGATATCCATATTCATGAATTATGCTCCAAATATTATCAAATGGACACGTGGGCACTCGCTTACATTAGGACGATTTACCCAGTCCGACATCAGAGTGAGTGGTCCGGAATCCCCGAGCATATACAAGAATCGTGGGTGTTACCGCCAAAGTACAAGAAAGGAAGGGAAGAAATCAAGTGAATAGGATTTCGTCGACCGGAGAAAAGCGTCGGAAGACTACTAATAGGTATGTCCCACACCAAAATCTAGCTAACCTATTGGGGATCAATAATATGGCGGGGAGTAGTGCCGATGCATCACAAGTTTGAACAACTTTTTCTTTGTTTTTGTATTTCGCTTTCTGTTTGGATAACTGCGTAAAACTTGTGACAACTATTATGCTATTATTTTTTCGGATTTATGTCTCCCTTCTCTGTTCGAACAACTGGAAAAAACTGGGGGCAACTATGAAAACCTCAAATTCCTGAGAATATGGTACACCTCTCTTGACGAACAACTGGGGAAAACATGAGCAACTATAAAGACCTCAAATTCCCGAGAATATGGTACCCCTCTCTGGACGAACAACTGGAGAAAACTGGGGGCAACTATGAAGACCTCAATTTCCCGAGAATATTGTACCCGTACCCTCTCTGGTCGAACAACTAGGGATAACTGGGGGCAACTAGAAACGACTAGTTTAGGAAAAACATAAAACACAAATTTTCATGTTTAAAAGTTAAAACTAACCTCTCAAATGTCTTAACTTACATGTTTATTCAGAATTTAAATAAAAAAATATATTTCATTTTGGACCATATAGAAATTTTCCCATTAAATAACTTACCCTTTTGTGTGTTGTTTGTAAATCAAAATCAATTCTCCAAGGTGAGTATAAGAAGTAATGGTTCTCCGTCAATTATAAGGGTTTTGATATATTTGAAATGTAGCTAAAAGAGAGTATTAGAAATGTGCAACCACAACTTCAAACAATTTTCAGGGTACAATTATATTTGTATGAAAACATTCAAATATACAACTATTGATTATTTCAGACAACTCGAAAACTCAAGGTACAACTGTTTGTTAAATTTGAAAATTTTAATATTTTCAAATTTTTCCTCCAAATTCGAATTTCCTAAAAAAAAAACCCAAAAAACTCAATTTCCCTCCAAAGCTTTTGTCTCCTGCCCTTCTCTTCCACCTTATAATCCGACCAAATCTTCTCCTCCATCACTTTTCTTCTTCACACATCACCTATTTCTTCTCCTCCATTGTAAAAATCCGACCAAAATCACCATTCTTCTCCTTCCCTCTACACCCCAAATCATGCCTAAAGATCCTCTCCGACATGTTGTATTGAATTACGATACCGACCGCTCAAGCTCGTCCGAGGAGGAAGACCCCGACTTCCTCGAAATGTGCATTGCTGACGGAACTCCGGACAGTATCCCGGAGACGTGTTTTTGTGGACAAAGGGTGTTCGTTCATCACGAATCAAGCATTGAAAACAAGGGGAGGGCCTATTACGCTTGTAACAAAAACGAATGGGGTCCTCAATTCCGCGATGGTCCACACTTCCGTAAGTGGTGGGATTACTCCGTCACGGAAGAAGTCGAGGCCTCGAAGAACAAAACTGGCGAACAAGCTATCCGCATTCAACACTTGGAATCCGAGAATACCAAGAAAAACAATGAAATTGAGGAATTAAAGTGGAGGCTGCTCGAGTTGAAGGTGGTGATGTCGCGTAAAAAACGTTAGATATTTGTAATGGTTCTCTGTTTGTACAACTAGTACAACTACGGTTGTTAGTTGTTCTCTTGTTCCTCTTGTTTTTAGTTTAACTTTTTTGTTTTTTATGTCTCGTTTTGTTTTGTACTTGTTCTCTGTTACTCAATAATAGTAGAGAGTTTAATAAACCATTGTTCTAAATACCAAATTCAAATAGGTAAAATTCTAGAAATATATTTCTGAAATACAGTAAAAATAAAAATAAGCATATCGTAGTTGTACTAAGTTTCCATAGTTGTCTCAAACAGAAACACCAACCAACTTAAAATCCAAAAAACAGAAATTACATCAAACAATCATTGTCAAACACGGCTCAATCTCTTTGGAAAAGTTTCACCATCGTCTTCTGGTGTCCATCCTCTATAGCATCCTTATCGGTCTTCTCCTTCGTCTCGGCTCTCTTCCTCTTCTTCTCTTTCCTCTCCCTTCGCTCGTGTTATCCATACGAGAAGGCGGTGGATCCACTATTCGTGCCTGCGGAATAACTATTGGAACTTCTTGGAGCCTTTCAACATGTATAGATAATTGCACGATCATGCCCTCCGCTTGCCCCAACCTAGAATCCATGTCATCTACCCTCTGGACAATCCCATCTAAATTCTCGTTAAACCCTATTAAACCATCTGCCCAGATTTCCTTCAACTCCGTCAACTCCATCAATACACTACTTATACTTCTCTCTCCACTCCCGCTCGCATTCGCTTTTTCATTCACGGTTTCATTCACGGTTTCATTTGGAGTCGAGGATTGTAAAGCAGGCTTTCCAGGCTTTACAGGCTTTGGTTCCTAGCTCATTTCGACCTTCGATATCGTCCTGACAAAGATCCCTAAACAAAACTTCTCGTCCCTCCTCCAAACGCTTAGTCCTACTATCAACAACTTCATCAATTAAATCATCCTCTTCTTCTGGATCAAAGAGGCGAGACAAAAGCTCTCTCGTCCTCGGTTGGCCTCAAGGTACTGTGAATATTCTACAAAAAAAAAAAAATGTGTATTAAACCAACTGGTCCCAACTAGACCAGTTGGTAATTTGTACAACTGGCGCAACTGCAAAGTACAACTAAGAACAATTTTATTCCAGAGGTAAAAGTGCAACTACGAAAAACTGGGGACAACTATGACAAACCCGAGAAGTGGTAACAACGCAGCTGGGGAAAACTGGGGACAACTATGTATATACCTTAGTTTCACCAATTTCCAAATTGGGATCCGAGACAGGCCACCCTTTCAAGGAGCAAGGTTGAAATTTGGATTTACACATCCGAGGGCACCCGAGGCGCTTCACTTCCTCCTTCTCTCTACATTTGGTCATGAGGGCGGAGATTGCCTCAAAAGCTAGAAGCTATAAAATAAAACATAATCCCATTACAACAAACATCCACACAACTATTTCAAAAAAATTCAAATGACATACCTCTAAAGACAAGATGAAACCGGGGCAATTCACATTCGCTTTCTCCACCTTGCCATTCATCTTTCTCAACAACTTTTTAATTTCTTTTAGGTTGTCTAAGAATGTGTACCGACCCCATGGAAAAGTGGTACAAAACTCGGTCAACGCCGCAATTTTTCGAATAAACTCATCGACAATCGGAGCATCCTTACCACGCTTAGGATGTCCCTTTATGACGCTCGTGAGAAAGTAGAGAATGGCCATCTTCAAACGATCTCTCGAATAGTTCTTCATCGACAGAAATTTCTTCTCGACCTCCGCAACAGTGTATTTCACTTTCTTGAAATGCTTGTCAATGAACTTCAAATCCCCTATTTCTTCATAGTTATCCGGGTATGGTCTACAATCTAACCCAGAAATAAGAGCATGCTCATTCATCAAATACCGGATCGGAACTCCGTTCACCACAAACCATAATTCTTTATTCATCATAACTTTTGCGGTCCGTATAAGAAGCAAATACAACCCCATTGTCTTATGATTCACCTCTCTCTAGTCATGTGGAAGACGTAACGGAATTGAAGATGATTGCGGAACCATTCGATCTCGTTTGTGTCGAGAACATTCTCCAAATTCCTCACCACTTTTTCAAAATAGCAATTCGTTGCTAACTTCATCATTTTGTTGTAGAATTTCGGCTCTATATACATCCTTTCCGGTAACAATTAATGCAACGGTTTCATCCTCCGAATCATACACCGAGAATCAAATTCAACAACATAATACAAAATATATCCCTAAATCAATCATAACCGTAGTCAACAATTCATTCAAAATCAATTCCGCAATTCATCAATTCCACAAAACATTAAATCATTACCGTCTCCTCTCCGCCTACGGTCTCGGCTCCAATCTCATCCTCCACCGTTGTCGTCTCGGCTCCGGTCTTCTCCACCGGAACCGTCGTCTCTGCTCCGGCTTGCTCCATTGGCTCGCCTCCGGTGTTCTCCACCGGAACCGTCGTCGTTTCGGGGTTCCTCGTCTCGGCTCCGGCCTTCTCCGCCGGAACCGTCATCTCCTCTCCGCCTTGCTCCATTGCCTCGCCTCCGATGTTCTCCACCGGAACCATTGTCGTCTCAAGGTTCCTCGTCTCGGCTCCGGTGTTCTCCACTGCAACCGTCATCTCCGCTAGAACCATCTCCGTTCCGGCTTGCTCCATTGGCTCCCCTCCGGTGTTCTCCACTTCCGTCGTTGATGCGACAAAGTTCTCCACAACGTCTTCGCTCCGGCTTGCTTGCGATGGTTGGATCTTCGCCGCTCTCGGAGGACTCCGACCGCCCATGGTACCCCGGACCACGGTAAGAAGCTTTTCCAATATACTTCTTTACCATTCTCGAGGATTGAAGTTGCACAACTTGGATTGTGTCTGTTTGAAAGAAGAGCTAAAGAGGTTGTTCTGTTGAACGAAGAAAATGCAAAATTAGGGATTAGGATTATGATTTAGGGATTTTAATTGATTGAACTGTTTCATTTCGGTTAATAAACGGTTATTTGGTTATTGGTGTCGGTTTAGAAATTACTTGGTTCAATTGGAAATTGTTTTGGTTTCGGGTCGGGTTTTTCGGGTCGGGTTTGCGGGTTGAGCCTGGTTCAATCTTGTAAATACTACCAACTTCCCTATAAAATGGTCATTAACCTATTTTTCCTTTTTTTAAAAAAAAAAAAAAAATGAAATTATTTGAGAGCATTATAGCCTATTTCCTCTCTATAGAGAGTATTTCAGCCAATTTTTTAAATTATTCGCGCTCGGGAAATTATATGCAAACTACAGCGTGTTCACCTTGATTTCCGCCACCCAGTTGATATTTACCGCGGGTTTCACAGCCGTTATAAACCGTTTATAGTTAAAAGATGGATCATCATATCCATAATCCTCACTCTTGTGATATACGTTTTTGGTAGTCATGAATTCGGAGGAGAGCCTGATGAAAATGAAGAGTTCTACAACACTCAAGCTTGGTTAACATTTGCTGGTTGTGTTTCTTTCTCTTTATCTCTCTGTTTAGTCCAACTCGGGTTCGACAAACTATATGGTGGCAAGAAAGTGTTTAGAATGGTCTTAGAGATGCAAATCTGTGTCTCTTTCGTGTTTAGTGTTTTATGTTTAATAAGTATTTGAGTTTAAGCTTTAAGGTTTTAAGGTTTATATTTTAGGGGGAGTAGGGTTAAAGACTTTTTTGGGGGTTTAGAATTTTAGGGACCCTAAACCCTAGATTCTAAACCCTAAAACCCTATAAAATAATATAAAACATTTTAAAATATTTAAAATACTAATTTGGATAAAAATTGATATATTTTTTTAATAAAAAAAAAATGAGTACACATATATAATTAAAAAAAATTGGTATTTGTGATTATGGATATGAGAATGTGGGTAGTTATGAACTTTCCCAAATGATAAATCTCAGTGTCGATCATCCTCTGCTCATGTCATCGTTCTCTCTTCTTTCTTTCTGATGGTACAATTCTCAGAATTATTCATCCATGAAAGCTCTTCTTCCGCTAACTTCCAATTCAAAAAGCTATAGATTATTTGTTATTTTTAAAACGATATGAAGGAGAGCGTTCATGGTGTCTATTGCGCTTCCGTCGTAACCTTGCTCACTGCTTAGAACTCGAGGCCTCCAATATGTTCATTTCCTCCTCTGGATCGATTTCGTCTCCTTTTTCTATGAATTAGAATTTGACATTGGGAGCTCTTCTTCCTAGTGATGATTATATTTCTTTTTCTCTGTCTATTATGGTGGTGAGTCGGAGTATCAAACTTGTCTTGTGTTTTGGATGCTTCTTTCTCACGAATCGTTGAAGTTGTACTCCAAAATTTCTCAAATTTTCCAGTCTGTGGTAGATAGAGCAAACACCTCATTTGTTTTATATTCTTTCTATTAGTTATGGAGTTTCTTCTCTTTATATATTACAATCATTCTCTTTTCATTTCATAACTTGACATAAATAATCGGTGTGGCAGTTGCCACATATTTGATTAGCATCTCCTTACCATCTTTTGATAACCAATGATCTTACTCCCCAATGTTTCTGATGCCAAGAACCTAATGCCAATCATTACGGATTTTATCTTCCGCCTTGTGTCCACGTTGTACAAGAAATTTAACAAAAACCATCAGATGAAGTGGGCTAGTACCTAGTGGTAGAATGTTGGGGTTGGCCTCGTGTGCTCCTAATTTGATTTCTGGTGGGAGAAATGATTTAGCCATATTATAATAAGATATTATCAAATGTTGATTCCGGGCCTTAAAAGGGATAAAGCCCAGACCCAAACCTTTCATGGTTCACCAAAAAAAAAAAAAAAAGGCAAACTTGTTGACGAGTCTTGACGTTATGTTTTTTCATTTAGACACCGTATTATCAATTATTCGCGTGGCCAAGGGTAAAGATGTTCGAGTAACAATTATTTTGAAATGTACGAGTTGTAGTCGAAATAATATGAAGAAAAAATCAGCAGAAATTTCCAGACATATTGCCTCAAAAGAATCGGATAACACTCCTAGTCGATTGAAATTAAGAAAATTAGGTCCCTATTATTATAAACCTAAACTTCACGGGGAGAAACCATTTCGACGAAAGGCTATTTGAATATCTCATAGGCCTTATTCATACATGTCTAAAACGTACATTTATACATTTTTAATTACTAATGGGACATACGAAGTCATTGCGGGGAAATAAACAAAAATATATACACGGCGCCGGCTGCATTCAGTGGAGATTTGCCTAATTTGCCTTGGTAGGTAAAGGACACCACCACGTAAGCCATCAAAACGGCGACGTTTCACCGCATAGTGAGAGAGTAGATCAGCAGAGACTTCGATGAAAAGAAAAAAAAAAATGTTCGATTAGGTCACTCACGTGAGACAACATCGTATGGTAGGCAAAAGCTTCTCTTACTTCTAAAACATTTGTTTATACTAGTAAATTATCAAAACCCTTAAGGGTCAGATAGTGGATTTGTTTCATTGAAAGGTCAGCTTAGACTTAACCCTATATAAAAGAAGCAATTGTATTGGTTTGATGAAAAAAAAAAAACAATTGTTTGCAAAGTCTACGTACATGAACCATAATTTTTTATATAAAGCATAGACTTGTATCGGGTTGCTTTTAAGAAAGGCAAATTTAGTTTAACCAATTAATAGAAGTTAAATAAAGTGAAAATAAACAACAGATCCAATTGATAACGCAATTTTGTTTTAGCTCATAAAACGAGTAAATGATTCACCCCTTCTTGTTTACTACAAACTTATTTATTGACACACACACAAAAAAAAGAGATATTCTACAGATATCATTTCAGAGATAAGTCTAGAACTAAGCATAACATGATTCTACAATTTTGTCAACTGTCGATAAGCAAAATATTGGACGAATAAAGTTACAAAAAAATATATTTATTGGACGAATAGAAAGCAAGTTTCATATAGCAAATGTCATCCAAATACTCGAGATCGTTCACGCATGACGCATCATTTTAGAAAGAAATATAAAAGAAGAAAGAATAAAGAAAAAAGAACCAATGGTTGAGGAGGAGGCATAACTATTCGCGGAGACACGGAGCCGTTTCGCACCCATCACCTTGGAATCTCTCTCTCTCCTCATCACCACCTAGTCAACACCAACCCACACCCCCATTTATTATTTTCTTTTTTAAGTAGATAAAGTTTAATATTTATCCAATTAGATAAAATATTAAAGTTTATTAATTAGATAAGTAATAATAAAAAAGGTAATATTTTTGAAAAACATGAGATATATATTAAGCGGAGTTCGAAGACGATAGTATAATGACAGTACTAACACAAACACAGCTGGTTTTAAATTTAAGAAGACCACAAATTACAAGAATAAAAAGGATGGTTTGCATATGTAAAGTCGAATTTACACGTAGAAAATATAGCACCTACACTAATGGACTGAAATATTTTTTTAAAAAAATTGGCTAAATTTTTTTTTTTTAAATTACAGACCGCAAGGTTATGCTTGATTTGTTTGATCTCAAAATCACCACTGAACACCAACCGCTAGGATACAAATCCTAATTTTGTTGTTAATTTTTTTTTTTTGTCACCTTTGTTGTTAATATTTATCAAGTTAATTTTATTGGTATACAATTTATGGCCTTAAAAGATAACGGGTGTGATTGGTAACCTCAAACGAGGTTCGTTTGGAAACGAACTTCGTTTGGGTTACCAATCGTCACTTCGTTTGAAACTTCGTTTGAAACTTCGTCTGAAACTTCGTCTGAAACTTCGTTTGAAACTTCGTTTGTAACTTCGTTTGAAAACTTCGTTTGCAAACGGAGAAAAACTTCGTTTGTAACGTCGTTTCCAAACGAAGGTTTTTTAGGTCGTTTGGCAAACGAACTTCGTTTGGACTTAGCGGTTGAGAAATAAAAACATATATAAAAGTTTAATTATAAATAAAATTATAAATAGGTACAATTTATTTACATATTTAACTAAATTCAACATAAATTTATTTTTAACACTATTTGTATCAACTGTATTAAGATGAACAGTATTTTCGTTTTTAAAAACAAAAATACACTTGTTTTTATTCTCATATTAACGGTTAAAAAAATGGTGATATCACTAAAAAAATTACACACACACATACCTAAAAAATACACTTGTTTTTATGATACAATCTGAAATTATTATTTTCTTCTTCTTAAGATTGCTACAAAATTAGATATAAAATATTATTAATGTATCACATTAATGTTTAATATAAGATATAAAGTATTAGTAATGTATGAGATAAATGTTCGTTATTAGTTTATTAACTTTAAAATCACTAGATACAGTTTTTGATTTTATTGATGATTATCTCTTAAATATTGTTGTCTATATAAATCAATTGTAAAGCTTTTCTCATCATAAACTTAGAACTTCATAATATTAATAACGTGAGTAGCTTTCTCATCAGCTAATTTTTTTTTTCTCATTTATAAGTTATTAGGATTCATGTTGTTAATTAATGTGAGATGAATTAAAGGCCAACGTTGGTGTTGTTTAATTTTTTATAAATTACAATAGCCATGTTCTACTTTTTATAGATTTGATTTGTAATGAGTTTTTTTTATATGGTTAATGTAGGAATCAAAGATGCTTCACGTAAGCAAAAACAAGAATGGAAGAAGGAAAGCTCAAAGACAAAATTGGCGTATTTTAAAAAAAAAAATATTCAAAACAATAATAAATTAGTAATTAGGATAATAACTAGATTAAATATTTTTAACAGATTAAACCAATTTATATTTAATATATAATTCTTTTTCTTTAAATTTTAAATGAGGCTAAAAAATTAGTTTTAAACCAAAAATGGAAAAATGTATTTTTAAAATTTCAAAACTCAAAGAGGGTAGTTTTCCAAATTCTCCCAATATATTTAAAGATCAAATTGATGAGACGTTTATTTGTTTATTAAAAATCTTATTTCAGAAAATAATTTTTGTTTATGAGTTTATGCAAATAATTATTTATTTTTAAATTATAATTTATTTTTTTATTTTATTATATAATTATTTATATTTATTTTATTATATTTTTATTTTGAACAACCATTTTTTACTTAAAATAATATATATCTCTTAAAAATTACATAAAAGTACTTTTCAACCGCTATCATGTTACCAATCGCACATAAATATTCAACCGCTAACTCCAAACGAACCGCTAACTCCAAACGATATCTCCAAACGAAGTTTTCAAACGAAGTTCGTTTGCAACCGCTGAAAATACCCCAACCGCCAAGTCCAAACGAGGTTACCAATCGGAGCCAACATGTAATTGTTGGATTTATGTGTGGATTTAATTAACTTTTTTTATATGTTATTATTCGCGTTTTATTATTAACCGCCTTTATTTTTACTGGTTTATACGAATAGATGCAGTACTATTTAAACCGCGCAAACGGCTCTTAGCTTATTTAACCCTACAAATCGCTGTAACCATTCAAGGCCTTATATCTATACAAGTTTCAAGTCTACCATACTTTTGCTAGAGACTTTAATTAATTTCCTAAATATAAATTTGCAGTAATAATGAATCTAGTTGTAATTTTGAAAAGGGCTCTTTAACATTTATTTTATTATCCAATAAAATAAAATTCCATCATGACCCATTCCTTTAACTCAAGTATCGTGTATCTATATCAATGTGCCTATATATACACACATAACTCTTCTTCTTCTTCCAAACATTAAATCCACTTGTCCCACTCTCTCTCTCCCTCTGAGCAAAGATCTCTTACTTGCAGATAAAGCAAAATCTTCAACAACTGAATCTCCCAGATAATAGCAAAAAACCTTATTACTCAAATCTGACATGAGTTGCAATGGTTGTCGTGTCCTTCGTAAAGGTTGCAGTGAGAACTGCATCCTCCGACCATGTATTCAATGGATCGAATCACCCGAAGCTCAAGGCCACGCCACCGTCTTCGTCGCTAAATTCTTCGGCCGTGCCGGTCTCATGTCTTTCATCTCCGCCGTACCGGAATCTCAGTGCCCTGGTACTTAGTTTCTCCCAAAAAAACACCAAAACTTGTCCACAGATCTTGTTTTCCTTATCTCAAGGGTATTTTGGTCTTTTTCCACAGCTTTGTTTCAGTCTTTGCTCTACGAAGCTTGCGGAAGAACTGTGAATCCGGTCAACGGAGCCGTCGGGTTGTTATGGACGGGGAACTGGAGTATTTGCCAAGCGGCGGTCGAGACGGTGCTCCGCGGCGGTTGTTTGAAACCGATCCCGGAGCTACTCACCGGCGGCGGATTCCCGTCTCCTAATTCCGACGAAGCTTCTGAGATCTGCACGGAAATGTTGAACGATTCCAGTGACCGGAATCTGTACCACCACTGTCGATTCGCCAGTTCGAGATCCAGATCCACGGCTTCTCCTCCTAAACGGAAACGGTTAGCGTCGGAGCTCGATCTCTCTCTACTCCCTACTTTTCCGATTAAGGAGGAGGACACGCGTCGACCGGAAACACCGTCGATATACTCGGAGGAATCCGCAACGACGGTCTCGTTCGGGGATAACACCGCTGGTGAACGGTACGTACGCTGCGGCGGAGGAGGAGAACCAGCGAAGTTGCTCAACCTTTTCGCTTAACCAGACGACGTCGTTTTTTGGAGTTTTGGGGTGGTATAAATGTAATATCGAGTAACTTTTTTTGCCCTTTCGTGGATTATTATTTTTGGGGAAATGTGGCAAATTACGTGATTTTTCTCTCTTCTCTAGTTTATGAGACATTAACAAAAGTAATTTAATTGAGAGAATAATGATAATTGGTCCGTCGGTGGTTTACTATATTTATTCATAATCATCATCATCATTCCGAAATTTATTTAGATGATAACCAATACAATTAAAATGATGATAATTAATTTTATTAGATTATTTGTATTATCGATATTAATAACATTAATACTCTAGTAATAATCATGGATGTAGTCAAGTCAACATTGTACATAATAATGCATAGGCATCTTCCAAAACCCAAAGCAGCGCCCAATTCTCTGCACCCAACATACTTCGATTCTTTACGGACCAACATGTTTTCATGCAACTTGATATTTTGTATGATCATCTTGATTTTTTTTTACTCCCCAATTGTATAAACTTTATCTCCGGGTTTATTATTGTCTCTACCCTATAGGTTCACTTGTGTTCCATACTTTAATACACAATTAAAGAAACTGTAGAATGAGAAAAACTGTATACATAATAATATTCCCTAGATATGATAATTATTACTAATTGAATAATGAGTTTTTCTTCACTCACGTCCATGTATAGATAGAGGTCTTTTGTGATATCCCAAAGTTTGATAAATTTTGGATCGGACCTAAGGGTAAATAGGATAAGCAACTGCTTAGGTCCTTCAAAGTTCACAAATAATTTGAGGCAATAATTNTTCAAAATACACAAATAATTTGAGACAATAATATATATATATATATATATATATATATATATATATATATATATATATTCGTTTAGAAACATGTTCAAATTCTTTTAGGGTTTTAAAAAAATTTATGAAGGGTCAAAGTTCTATTTCGAATAAAACTTTGTTGTAGTTGATACATAATTTATAGAGATAATTATAAGAAAGCCACCTTCTTTTTTTCAGTTCGTCCAAAACGCCATAAAAAACTTTAGCTTGTTTGGTATGCCACACAAGCTATGCGAAAAACCTTCGTACCCTCAGTTTTGTTTGACGTGTGGTTTTATTTATTATTTAAAAAAAAAAGAAATGCAGGAGAGGGAATGTATGGTGGAGAGTTTATTTATTATTTCTCTCATCTCTTCTTCTTCCCCATTTCCTCGTTACTTTTTCTCCATTTTTGACAAACCCAAACACACATCACCGAATCACCTTCTCCTCTGTTCCATCTCGCATCTCGATCCACATATTTTCGGATCCGATGGCACAAGTCTTAGATTGTTCTTCCTCTCTCGCATCCCCATCGCCGAGTCCTCTTTGTTCTTCATCGATTCCACCTGTTTCGACTTCCCCATATCCTCCAGTCCTTCACACAAGTCTCTTTTTTTTTTTTCTTGATCCTCTCTCGCATGACGCATCGCCAGGTGGTAATTCTTATGTTCATTTATCATATCCACATTTGATTCCAATTTCTTAGATCCCCGTAACCCAAAACGATTTGAAGGTTCAAAAGATTTAGCTTTCATTCAATTTTGTGGCCAGAGTTACTAAAACAAATGTTATAGATAGTTTGGCCCGATTCTATCATCTGTGTATTTCTCGTGTTTCCTTAGTTTCTTATTTGTCTGATTAATGAATCTGATGGTGCTCATTTGGGTTTGTGTGGGGATTTGTAGCTTTACTCTTCTCTGATTGCTCCATTTTTTATTGTTTCAAAACTGAAATCGCCCAAATATATGTTTTGGTAAAAAGGTGTGATTAAGGCATAAGCAAAAGATGATTTTGGTTGTTGTAATTAAGGAGAGTTTCTTGTACCCACAGACACATATCGACATACATAATTGTATGAGTATGAATAGGCAGTAGGAAGAAAGCAAGAAGAGATGGACATGAAGAATATGAGTCTGCAGCTATTTCAGATGGTAAAACTAGATTACGTTTATTATTTTGAGTATTTATTAGCTTAATTTCTTTATGAAAGTTGATACTCCTAAGAAGTTTTAGACTATGATGCTTAGTTAATCAGATGATGTATGTTTGAGTTCTAAGTTCATGGGAATATCCTTGGTAAACAGTGAATGATTCTTTAAAATCAGTGGTGGGTTTCACTATATGGTTTGGGTTTAGTAGTGTAGTCGTTACCTAATAAGTGACTAGGGTTTAGTTTTCTATTAGAAAGCTATTTTCGTTAATGGTGTGTTTCACTTTTTCGTTTGGGTTTAGTAGTGTAGGACGTATCCAATTATAACTGACTAGGGTTTAGTTTTTCTATCAGAGAATTACTTATCCGAATGGTGCGTTTAATTTTTTTAGTTTCTTCTAGATGATTTGGGAAATTGTGAGATATGTATGACTGAAATCTA
>OVAF01000247.1:13764-25957 GCA_900406245.1 Odontarrhena argentea | reverse complement strand
GGTGACTTGTGCATTGACGGAAAGGTTATAGGTAGACCACAGTACATGGTTCATCCTTCTACTGGAAAACAGGGCCGGAGGTAGATCTTGTTATATTAATGTTTTATCACGTATGTAATCATGTTGTTTTTGTTCAGTGAGCCCTCCCTGATCTTCTGCCAGTCAGACATACGGCTATGTGTCATTCATGTATGGGTTTATTGTTACTTGTTAGGGTTTAGGGTACACCATTAGGGTTTAGTTTTTCAATTTTGGTTGTGTACACATATCACACTGCAAACAGACTTGTACTGGAAAACAAGGCCGAGTTAGATCTTGTTATATTAGTGTTTTATCACGTATGTGATGATGTTGATTTTTCGTTCAGTGAGCCCTCCCTTATCTTCTGCCAGTCCCACATACGTGTAGGTGTCATTCACGTATGGGTTTACTGTTACCTGTTAGGGTTTAGGGTACACCATTAGGGTTTAGTTTTTCGATTATCCTTATACTGGAAAACAAGCCCGAGGTAGATCTTGTTCGATTACTGTTTTATCACGTATGTTACTAAGGTTTTTTATTTAAGTGAGACCTCCTTGATCTTCTCCCAGTGCCTCATACGTCTACGGGTCATTCACGTATGAGTTTATTGTTATCTGTTAGGGTTTAGGGTACACCATTAGGGTTTAGTTTTTCACTTATCCTTGTACTGAAAAACAAGCCCGAGGTAGATCTTGTTCGATTACTGTTTTATCACGTATGTTATAAAGGTTTTTTTTTTTAAGTGAGGCCTCCCTGATCTTCTCCCAGTGCCTCATACGTCTACGGATCGTTCACGTATGAGTTTATTTTTACCTGTTAGGGTTTAGGATACACCATTAGGGTTTAGTTTTTCAATTAATCTTGTACTGGAAAACAAGCCCGAAGTAGATCTTGTTCGATTACTGTTTCATCACGTATGTTATTAAGGTTTTTTTTTTTAGTGAGGCCTCCCTGATCTTTTCCCAGTGCCTCATACGTCTACGAGTCTTTCATGTATGGGTTTATTGTTACCTGTTAGGGTTCAGGGTACACCATTAGGGTTTAGTTTTTCAATTATCCTTGTACTGGAAAACAAGCCGAGGTAGATCTTGTTCGATCACTGTTTTATCATGTATGTTATTAAGGTTTTTTCTTTAAGGTAGGCCTCCCTGATCTTCTGCCTCATACGTCTACGGGTCGTTCACGTATGGGTTTATTGTTACCTGTTAGGGTTTAGGGTACACCATTAGGGTTTAGTTTTTCGATTATCCTTGTACTGGAAAAAAAGCCCGAGGTAGATCTTGTTCGATTACTGTTTTATCACGTATGTTATTAAGGTTCTTTTTTTAAGGGAGGCCTCCCTGATCTTCTCTCAGTGCCTCATACGTCTACGGGTCATTCACGTATGGGTTTATTGTTACCTGTTAGGGTTTAGGGTACATCATTAGGGTTTAAGGTACACCATTAGGGTTTAGTTTTTCAATTAATCTTGTACTGGAAAACAAGCCCGAGGTAGATCTTGTTCGATTACTGTTTCATCACGTATGTTATTAAGGTTTTTTTTTTTAGTGAGGCCTCCCTGATCTTTTCCCAATGCCTCATACGTCTACGAGTCTTTCATGTATGGGTTTATTGTTACCTGTTAGGGTTCAGGGTACACCATTAGGGTTTAGTTTTTCAATTATCCTTGTACTGGAAAACAAGCCGAGGTAGATCTTGTTCGATTACTGTTTTATCATGTATGTTATTAAGGTTTTTTCTTTAAGGTAGGCCTCCCTGATCTTCTCCCAGTGCCTCATATGTCTGCGGGTCGTTCATGTATGGGTTTATTGTTACCTGTTAGGGTTTAGGATATACCATTAGGGTTTAGTTTTTANCTCCTTGATCTTCTCCCAGTGCCTCATACGTCTACGGGTCGTTCACGTATGGGTTAATTGTTACTTGTTAGGGTTTAGGGTACACCATTAGGGTTTAGTTTTTCGATTATCCTTGTACTGGAAAACAAAGTTGAGGTAGATCTTCTTATAATAGTGTTTTATCACGTATGTGATGATGTTATTTTTCGTTCAGTGAGCCCTCCCTTATCGTCTGCCAGTCCCACATACGGGTAGGTGTCATTCACGTATGGGTTTACTGTTACCTGTTAGGGTTTAGGGTACACCATTAGGGTTTAGTTTTTCAATTATCCTTGTACTGCAAAACAAGCCGACGTAGATCTTGTTATATTACTGTTTTATCACGTATATTACTAGATACGAAAGAGGCCACGTATCCACATTCAGTGAGGCCTCCCTTACCTTAAGTGTGGATTTAATAAAAAGATGGATTTTTTTTCTGTGTCCAAATTAAATGAATCAAGTCTCTATTTATAGAGTATGAAAAATGATGAATTTTGATGTAAAAATATTTATATATATATACAATTATTTTGAAATAATTGAAGTTGAATAATTGAGGGGGAAAAAAAAAAAGCCAAAATCTCAACTACCAATCACGCCTACGTGACAACCCAAATTTTTTTTTTTTTTTCTTTTTTTGGTTGAACAAAGTGTAAAAATGTCATGAACAGTGCCATCTCATGCACTGTTCGGTCGTATGGCAAATCAACAAGAATTAAAAATAAAAATGGCAGTTACCATAAAATTCCCTAATTTATATATAAACTATTTGCTATTATTTATAGGTTGAAATTAACATAAATAAGCACAAGTTTTAGTTTCATTTCGGTCACCAAAAATATGGTTGGACCGACCATAGATATAACCTTTCGCATGTCTCACATATATCTTCTAATTATAAATTTCTCTAAATACGAACTCTAAAAAACATTAAACAAGGTGCATTAGAAAATTAAATGTATAGTGCATTATATGTGTATATAATAGATATACCATAATGCATGTAGTTGGATTGAACCAAAAAGTTGGGTTTATAAAGGGAGAGGCGGCTTTTGGACGACGCAAAGAGCCGGTTTATTTAAACTCTCGTGGAATCTTACTAAAGTTTTTGCTTTTCTTATTCTTCTTCCTCACATTTTGTTCTATTAAAAACTAATAACAAGGTCTTTCCACTGTGATTTGTGGATGATGGCGTAGGAAACATGAAATAAGCCTCTGACATTTGATGCTATAAATAATATATATATTTTTTCTTTTCGGGGTTTTTGACGTACGTAAACGTAGCACTACAAATTTCTGTGAATACATAACCATAGATCTTTGTATAGTATGTTTGTGGATTCATTAATTGTATGATATAATCATGATTTTAAATTTAATTGTTATACATTGCAATCACAAGTCAGTTGCTACACTTGCTTATCCAAATTATGTGTAGTTATCCGAAGTACCCAAACATGAGACCAAACCTTACCCGTTCAGAATGCGGTTTTATATTACAAATTATTCATACTATGCATATAAGAAAAAAAAAAAAAATACTCATATTCTATTCGATATATGTATTATCCAAAATATTTTTCTAGCTGAATAACAAACAGTGACATTTTCGAGATATGAATTATAATCAAGTGACACTTCGCAAGAACCATATTATATACTTTGATCACAAACTACATATATAGTCTCATTCGGTTTAAGAAAATGAAAGAAAACAAAAGAGCATCATAATATTACTACACTTCAATTCAAATCTATGACCTGTAGTGAAGACACGCCAATGATACCACTAAGACAATTTTGAAATTTTGATGTCATAAATTTTTTATATAAATCTTTTGGTTGCTTAAAGCTTGTGTTTCATGAGCTTATGTCCAGGACCGCCCTGGTAAAATATAGTCATAAAATTAATATAACAAATTGACTATTAAACTATGGAGGAAGTTTTATGGGGAGAAGAAGAAGAGATAAACATAATTTTAAACATGGACATACTTTAAAAAGAAAAAAAAAAAAGAATAAGGAATCCATCACATAATACGTAGAACATAAATAACTCAAAGATTTCAACCCCAAAAAAAAAAAGAAGATAATTTTGAAATCCAATAAATTTATATGTGGAACATATTCTTGTAATGATATTTTGAGGTGTGTTTCTTTTTATTGTAAAACTACTTACATATAAATAAAGGATCTAAAAAGGATCTAAATATACACATTTTCAAATAAAAGTATCTGGATTCGGACATGTCTCATATCTTATTTTCGAATGAATCCGAACGGATCTCGTATCAATTAACAGACCCAAAAATTGATCAATGTTTAGTAATTAAGCATTTATAACTATTCTATTAATATTACTTTATGTTTATAATATTTATTTAAATAAGTATTTATTTTAAAATTAAATTTTTTAAAATCATATCTATATTTTTAACTGCTATGAATTACTTAAAATAAGATCAATTTTTCTAAAAATTATATAATAATACTATTCAACCACAATAATATTACCAATTACACATAAATAATATTCAAATCTTCTCTTCAAACAAACTGTTACTTTCAAATCACATTTCCAAACAAAATTTCCAAATGAAATTTATTACAACCACTAAAATTTTTCTAACCCCTAAATTTAAACGGAGAATACCGATCCGAATCTTTGTCAGAGAGCAAAGCTTAATAATTTTTTTTTTTGGTCACGGCTTGATAGTTCTTTCCACAAATTTTATCCTTTTTTTTTTTTCCACAAATTTTATCCCAAAAACAAAAAAGTAACGATAGATTGTGTTGTCCAAACAGAAGAAGTGATTTGGAGATCTTATGAAGTGGGACCCATTTTTAAAACATAATACTTTCGACCAACCACCAATTGGCAAACAAATGCTTGTGGTCCACGTCACTCTCCCTTCTTTTTCTGACCATCCGAGACTTTTTTTTTTTTTAATAATAAATTATTTTTAATTTTGTCCAAAGTTTCTCATGACCTATCATCCAACAAAGCTCCCACAAGCTTTCCAAAATTTGATACAAATAATTGTTTCTTAAATGAAATATGGTCTTGAAATTTAAAACAGAGAGGATATATAATATTATATACATAAATATTGTTTTCTAAAAATAAGCTGGAAATTTAAATTAACGAATATACTCAATTCATCCTTAATTCTAGGCCTGGGCATTTCGGATCCCGGTTCGGTTCCGGTTAGGTTCCGTGGATCTTCGGGTATTCGGTTCTAGGGAATCACTATCCTAAAGGGAACCGAAGCTATTAGCGGTTTGGATCGGTTCGGATCATGTTGGTTCGGATCGGTTCGGATCCAAATATATGGAACCATTCAATAACCATTTAGTCGGATTCCGGTTCGGTTCCAGTTTATAACCGTAAAAAGCCCTAATCTACCCGAATTATACACAACTTCAAACAAAAATTTAACACCATAAAATGAAAACAATACACAAAAACCATAAAAAAGAGTTAAACTTAAACAAGAAACATAAAAAGGTAAAATTTAATAGTTTTTGTCTAGTACATAACCAAAATTTTGCGATTTTTAGGTGAAGAAGAGTCAATGAGTATGTGTACTTGTGGGTTTAAACGGGTATCCGTGGTTCTCGGTTTATAACCGAACCGAACCATTAATACCCAATGGAAAATAAATTTCAGAACCATTCTGTTATTTGACTGGAACCATACCCTAACCGAACCAGGTTTTTCTGTTCGGTTCGGGTTTTCGATTCCGATTAAAATGCCCAGGCCTACTTAATTCTAAGGCTCATAATTACGTTGGCTAGAAAAAACAGATTTATTCGATTCATTATATAGAAAAGAAACCTTAACTATTTTTGAAAAAGTAATTGTTCTTTTGTTAATAACAGAAACAAGATTAAAAGTTGGTGTTCCAAGATATGTGGACTTTAATGAATCGAATTTGGGGACGTGAAAGTGCATGGTGGGAATTTATACATATACCTAATACCTCCTCCAAATTTCATTTACGTTCGTCCATTATATCTAATTAATTAGTGCCTAATCATGAATTTCAAGTTTAGGGAGCTAATTTATAACTACTGAACTATTCAACATGCAAATAAAGAAAATAATAATTTGGATAAACATGATGTATCCATCAGAATAAAATAAGTAAGATTCGTGTTTGAAGCCGAAAGCCACGAGTAGCCGCAGTTTTCAATGGACCCAAATGCATTCATCACTTCTCCACTTCAGTCGGTGTGAGTCCACTTGATGTTTTCTCTAACTTTTTCTTTCGAATATGAACAAAACTATAATTATTATTATTTTTGGTAAACCAACAAAAATTAGTGTCATCAAAATCTTTTAACCGTTTAAAAGGATATTTAAACAAGAGAAAAACATTGACAAAAAAAAAAGTAAGAGCTATTAATGTAGAAAAATCGTACCCTAAACCACAAAACTAAATGGAAATTGGTTTGGTATCATATGTTAAAGTAATATTTTATTGGAAAATTCTCGAAAATACCACAATATGAACAGTAAGTTCCTAAAATACCATTATAAATCGGAAGAACTCCGAAAATACCACACTTTTTTAAAAACGAATCTTAAAAACCACTTTAACCTACTTTAACCATTCAAAACTAAAACCTAAATATGGATTAGTTAACTCAAACTAAAAAAACATAAAGTATGAATTCTTCAAAATAGTTTTTTGTATCTTTTATCTTCCAAAAATTTATATATGAAAAGTTATTTTTAGAAAACTTAGTATTTTATGATTTTTTTTTTTCAAAGTGTGGTGTATTTAAGGGTATTTCTCTTATTTATTTTAAGTTTTACTTTTCTAAAAACAACACAAAATTAAAATTAAGTTTAAACTATCAAAATTAAACTCTAAGCCGGCAAAATTAAACTTCAACTCAAAATTAAACCCTAATTATATTTGTGAATCCAAACCCAAAAACATAAATTATAAACTCTTAAAAAACATTTTTAGTGTTTGTGGTATTTGTAAAAAAAATATATTAAGTAGTATTAACACTTTATAGACTTATGTAGTATTTTATGGACTTTCTCTATATTTTTTTTCAAAGTCCCTTTAGTTTCTTTGAGAAAGTTGATACACACGGTATAAAACTAAACTAAATTTAACTGAATATTATCTATACCGGTTAATATTATATCAAGCCGGTAAACACAAACTCTGAATTATGATACTTAGTCTACATTTTATCGATCATGAACAGAAAATTTAGGGTGCTGTGTGAGCAAGGACAGGGCCCAAGAGCCATCTTGCCCCTTCAAAGCTTTTATTGGCCATACATACATTCATTCATTTACATTTCAGATACTCTTTCATAAGAGCAAATAGAGTTAAAAATAAAAANTCCAAAATTTCTTTTTAAAACGTTTAAAAAAAAAAAAAAAAAAAAAAGTACTCTTTAAATCTTCATCGATTCTTCTAATATCTGATTGATTCAAGTTTATAGTATAAGCGTAATTGTATAAAGTTATTAACATCTTTTTTTTGTGGATCAGAAGACTTGTGAAGGGTGTTTTTTTGTAAAATTGAACAAGACTTTTGAGGAGCTTGGATCGGATCAGTGAAGATTTGGGAGAGGTGGCGACAAAGACGCCAAGTGGATCCGACACGTGACTTTCACGTCAATGGTTCCCTCATCACTGGAACATATCATCCACTCTTTTACCTTTTGGGCCCTACACTTTGACTAATCTTTTTACTACACATTTGATGTAAAAAAAAAAAAAAAACCTGATCTTTTATCTAGGGTTTAGTGCAAAAAAACCCGTGAACTAACAAAAATTTGCAAGTTTACCCATGAAAAAATTATGGTGCAAGTATACCCCTAAACTGACCAAAAACGTGCAATATAGCCCTTGTCGTATATTTTTTTTTTTAATTGTATATCACTGTGTATAAGTATCGAAACTACGTCAGATCTCGAACTCCTGACCTCTACAAATAGAACAGACAACTTAACCACTTGAGCTAACTCATTTCAATTGAACACACTCGTATATATATATTCTTTGTTCATTCTTCTTCCCTGCACTCAAGGAATCCGAATCGAATCCTTGTTTATAAAGTTAGATACAATATTGGCCATGACAACTTTATAAACAAGGCTTCGATTCGGATTCCTTGAGTGCCAGGAATAAGAAAGAACACAGAATATATATATATATACACGAGTGTGTTCAATTGAAATGAGTTAGCTCAAGTGGTTAAGTTGTATGTTCTATTTGTAGAGGTCAGGAGTTCGAGATCTGACGTAGTTTCGATACTTATACACAGTGATATACAATTAAAAAAAAAAATATACGACAAGGGCTATATTGCACGTTTTTGGTCAGTTGAGGGGTATACTTGTACCATAATTTTTTCATGGGTAAACTTGCAAATTTTTGTTAGTTCACGGATTTTTTTGCACTAAACCCTTTTATCTACTTACAAATTACAACGTCCTGCAAAAAAAGTGAAGAAAATACTGGGAAACTATTAAATATTAATATCGTAGAAATTTCAAAAATATCAGTTTTCATTATTTTGAAAACATTACCACAGCACACTGGTCATTCTCATCCACACAACTAATCCCTTTAATATTTGTAGAGTTATAAGTAACGAAGTGATTTACCAAACAAGTCTTTATTATACAGACTTGTAACGATAAGAGATAGACTCGAATTCCTACCGCTTAGGATATAAACTTATTGACTTTAAACTTATTCAACCTTATCTGCATAAGTTCTATATATCTCCGATACCAGTGGTCGAGCTATAAATTTGTTCAACCGTGGTTAGAAAATATAATTTTGAAAACATAATTTATAAGTTACAAAAAAACTGTCTACAAATGCAATAAATAATTTACACAAATCCAGAAGTTGATTTTTTTTTTTTTTTTAATTTATAGACCCTAAAAAGTAATATAAAAAACAAAACAATGACTTAGAAAGTTATCACTGATACAATTTTGTAACGTGTTTTAACAATCTAAATGATTGCGATAGCAATTGGTAAAGACCGCTATTTTACAAAATCTATATATCATATGATGTTAAAGATGTTTTTAGGTTTCTACCGTCACTAGCACTAGATCACCACACTTATCAAATTAAGAAAAATTCTCTCCATACTACTTTAGTGGATATCTTTTCAAATATAAGGTTACACTTTTATTTTTGAAATACCATTTTTTATGGTATATAGTACGTTTAGGGTTCTAAGACTTAGAGTTTTAGGTAAAACTTATAGGGTCATTGTTTAATGTTTGATAACGATTTGAGTTTAAGTTAAAGATTTTAGGGATTTCAAAGTCAAAACTTTTTATTAGGGTTTATGATTTTAAGGTTTATGGTTAAAAACCTAAACCCTGAATTATAAAGTTGAAAACCCTCTAAAACATTATAAACATTTTAAAATATCAAAATAGTAATTTACTTAAAATCGATTGTGAACATTTGGTATTTTTTAAAAGTGGTAGCTCAAAATGGGTAGTTTTGAATTTCTCCATCCATAGATCTTTTATTTCTCATACATTATCAATACAAATATCAAAATTGTTGTTAATAATATTGAAATTAGCATAATAAAAACTTCTATTTGTTTTTATGTATTTTGCAAGATTAGAAATAATTCAATTAAGATTAGTTAATATTATGAAGTAATCCTAGTTTAGTGGTGGTGGTACGTAAGTCCAATGAAACTCTTACCATCACACCCAAAAATTGAGTTTCCTCGCCTACACTATGTAGAACATTTATGCTAATGGGTTGGCTAGTTATGGCCCACACATACTACGTTATTGACAAAAAAAAAAAAAAAGATTAGTTAATATTTCTCAATTTTGTAAGATTAGATATAAGATTAATTAATTTGAATAAGAGTTTAACCATTTTTTAGATTCACGATCCCAACTAAAAATGAACTGTTTTGGCAGAGCTTCGGTTCTCGAAACTTTTGTAGGGGGAAGAGAGCTTCTTCCAAATGGACCTTTGGCAAATGGACATTTTTCATGGGCTTTTCTTTGAGTCCAAACACACCAAAACTGGGGACGTTATGCAAACTTTGTCATTTCATTTTCAAACTTTGTTTGTCATTTCAGTATCACTTTCAAACTTTCTCATTTTAGTTTAACTTTAAAACTTAGCTTTTGGAGACTTTTAAATATTTATTACTTGTTCTTATTTACATAGTTACGATATATTAGAATTTGTGTTTGCGTACGTACTATGTGCTTGGATTATGTTCAGTTAATAAAGTCTTTAGATCATTACAAATAATTTTTGGGTAAAAATACACGAAAAACCCCATACAAGACCGAATTTGTTGTGGTTTTTCAGTTCTTAATAATAAGAACCGATCCAACCTGAACCCTATATGTACAAAACCGTATACCCAACCTGGAACTGACAAATTACCCATATGGATCCTATAACTCCATAACCGAAAGACCCGTGTTAAGTTTCATGGGCATCCAACTAAAAGCCAATTGACAATTAATGGAGAGGCCCAATCCCCTTATATATTACTTAGATCCCTTACATCTTTCCGATGTGGGATATTCTCAATACTCCCCCTCGAGATAATGGCCCGTCTAGCCATTAATCTCGACAATATCCATTTTTAGGATTAATTTCGGGTTAGATCGTCCGGGTCTTCTTTAGGCCGGATCGATTTCGGTTCGGGTGGGAGAGCGTGGGTTTAGGCTTTGATACCATGTTAAGTTTCATGGGCATCCAACTAAAAGCCAATTGACAATTAATGGAGAGGCCCAATCCCCTTTAATATACCTAGGTCCCTTACATCTTTCCGATGTGGGATATTCCCAATAGAGATTTTCAGTCAATGCAAAAGATCTGTGGGATTACATTAAAAAGGGATTTTCAGTCACAATCGGGTTATCTAATCAACCGTACTCCGTCTTCTGTTTTGAATGGCAAGACACCGTACGAGATCATCTATGGCGCAGCACCTCCTCTGAATCATATTCGCGTCTTTGGTTCATTGTGTTATGCTCATAATCAGTATCACGGTGGGGATAAATTCGCGTCTCGGTCTCGTCGGTGTATGTTCATTGGTTATCCTCATGGACAAAAAGGTTGGCGTCTGTTTGACTTGGAGAAACGTGAATTTTTTGTCTCGAGAGATGTCAAGTTCTCTGAAACAGAATACCCATACTCTGTAAGTTTTACAAAGTTTGATGAAGGAGTTCAAGAACAAGAGTTGTGGGCTCCAATTTCAAAAGTTTCAAATGACATTCACGTACAAAGCCCATCAAATATTGGAAAAAGGCCAATTAATTTATCTACTCCTCTAGCCCATGATAATGAGCCCATTGGTGAATTGGATGATTCATCATCTTCTAGAATGAACGATGATGCTAATGATGAATCTGGTTCTGCGACACGCACACCAGACACGGCATCACCGACAACGCCAACAACAGTGAATTCGTCCGAACAGTCCTCCTCATCGGTTTCTCATTCGTCGGAACCACCATCAATTTCTAATTCGCCGTCAACAACGGAGTCATCACCATCGGTTGATGTGGTGGTTCCTGAAGAACCAATAAAAGACAACCCACCGGAGTTACTTGGTCGAGGTCATCGCTCCAAACGCAAACCTGAAGCTCTCAAACATTACATAACCAATACAGTGAGTAGCTGTCTTATTTCTCTTGCCTCAGACTCAATGTATCCGATCAAGTCATATGTGAACAGTGATAGATTCTCTGCTTCACATAAAGCTTTTCAAGTTGGTATTTTGTCGGCAATTGAACCAACAAGCTTTAAACAAGCTGTTCTTGATGAGCGTTGGCGAGGAGCAATGTCTGATGAAATCTCCGCACAAGACATTAACAAGACTTTCTCTATTGTTACGTTACCAGCAATAGGCAGTCAATGGATATATAAGTTGAAATACCACGCAGATGGATCACTAGAACGATATATGCAATGGGTAATGGTCAAGTAGAGGGTCAAGACTACAATGAAACTTTCGCTCCTGTGGCTAAGATAGACACAGTTAGGGCGTTTCTTCGAGTTGCAGCAGGGCGAAACTATGAGGTCCATCAGATGGACGTTCATAATGCCTTCTTACACGGTGACTTAGAAGAGGAGGTGTACATGAAGCTTCCTCCGGGTTACACCTCAACGAAACCAAATCAAGTATGTTTACTTCACAAATCTCTCTATGGTTTGAAACAAGCTCCTCGATGTTGGTTTGCTTAGTTGTCAACAGCTTTGCTCGACTATGGGTTCAAGGAATCACGGTCTGACTACTCTC
>OVAF01000247.1:0-13721 GCA_900406245.1 Odontarrhena argentea | reverse complement strand
CCCGATGGTTCAAAATCATCGTCTAGCTTTGTCAACAACTCCATTACTAAAGGATCCGGCCAGCACCATATCGTAGACTTATTGGTCGTCTTATCTACTTAAAGGTAACTCGTCCAGAACTCTCTTATGCGGTTCATACTCTCGCTCAATTTATGCAAGAGCCACGAGATGAACATTGGGATGCAGCAATTCGAGTAGTAAGATACTTGAAACTCTGTCCGGGACAAGGAATCTTATTAAAATCCGATAATGATTTTCGCATATCGGGATGGTGTGACTCTGATTGGGCGAGCTGTCCTCTAACTCGGCGATCGGTGACGGGATACTTTGTACAGCTAGGGAGCTCACCCGTGTCTTGGAAGACACAAAAGCAAAAAACAGTGAGTCGCTCATCCGCGGAAGCAGAATATCGTGCAATGTCATATCTCACACAACACTTGGTTTGGCTTAAACGTCTTCTTGCTGATTTGGGAGTACCACACAAAGAATCAATGCTAATGTTCTGTGACAGCAAATCGGCTATACACATAGGCACAAATCCTGTCTTCCACGAGAGGACGAAGCACATCGAAGTGGATTGTCACTATGTACGGGATGAAATTATATCTGGTAACATCCTGCCTTCTTATGTTCCGACTAAAGTTCAATTGGCTGATATATTGACGAAAGCATTAGGGCGCAAGGAGTTTGAATTTTTTCTCGACAAGTTGGGCATTACCAATCTCCATGCTCCAACTTGAGGGGGGGTGTTGGGATATATTGATTGATATCAATTACGTTAACTGTGTAATTAGCATTTAGGTGCATTTCCATTATTATGTGATTACGATTTCACAGCTTAGGAAAGTAGGTTTGAGCTCTCGTTGTATATATATATTGCTTTCTACAAGAAGATCAATACACAGAAATTTCTTCAAACATTTGTGTCCCTCTGGATTTATCATTTCTTGAGGTACCTACTGTGTGACTAATTACCTGATCTTCGAAGTGATTATACATAATGTATATGTACAAATAATATCTTCTCCATTTGAATACAAATGCGTTTTGATATTATATATTCAGGTAAATAAGAGAAAATATATCAGCCTTTCAGTATCTATCAAATGCAAAGGCATTTCATTATGGTAAAAATATATAAGGGTGGGCATGTTAACTGAACCAAACCGATCTGAACACTCAACCTACACAAACCGTTTGGTTGAGTTTCTTTCCAACCAAAAATCCAATATGTTTATTTTTTTTAATTACTTAACTATATTATAGATGTAATTTTATACAAGGTTAAATTTACTAATTTAAATTAATTTTCATATCTTAAAAGACTTTAACTCAAAAGAAAAAATAAGCATTAGTTTAATAACACTGTAGTGATGGCAAATAGTCCAATAATGTAGAAATAATGTAAGTTATATTTGTTTTTACTTTTACTTTATTTAGTGTGAAAATTCCCCTAGTCCACTTGCCTTCGAACCTGAATTACATGTTGCCCCTACAAATCTATTAACCAGTACTGCAAGTATGAGATGAAGGTGATGATCTCTTTTCTTGACACAAATTTTGTTAATTTTGGAGTCAAAGACTGAGCTTGATGCTAATTACTTTCATCCTTGATGGACTTTAACATCAAGTCTTCTTCTGAAAAGTTTTATCCTCCGAGATCAAGCGATATAACCTATTATAATCATAGTAGACACTGGTTTTTATGTATTGTACGACCAAAACGCTCAATAGTGCAACACACATTAGGATTGTTGGAATGTATCGATCCAAAGTTTCATCGGAAGTTTAGATAAAGAATGTCTAATATATAAACCACAAGAAACTTCAATTTGCATAAAGACCTTTTGGGAAGGAACCCAATAAGAAAATTGTCTCCACTTATAATATAGAACATTGTTAATAAATTTAAATTCGGTCTTAAATAATTTCTTCAAATTTTCAAAAATGATGTTAATATATCGACTCTCTCTCGCATGTTTTAGTTTCCTAAAACATCTCAAGTCATACTTGATACATATTCTCTTGTTTTACTTTTGGAGATTGCTGGAATACCCATGTAGAATTATGAATTATTAATATTATATCTAAGATCGATATAAAACTATTTACTAATTATAAAACAAACCGTAAAATATAAATTACCAGAAAGGATAATGATATATATGGACCGTAAATCATCACTTAAAATTGAAACATATTTTTTATTCTAAACTATAACTTAATATAAAAAATACAATAATGTATAAATTAGTGGGGATGTGAAATTTGTGCTTCAAAATATTAGTTCGTCTGATCAATGTGATTAGATTGATGTTAATAATCGGAAAAGTGCTTTCATAATCTTTGGTCCATATTCTTTCTGATTTTTTATAAAAAGCTTTTGGTAATATATTTGAAATGTCATCACAGAGTTAAGAAAGACAGCTATAGAGGCATCGAAATTTCGGAATATATTCATTTTCAACCAAATGAGCTATCCAACAAGATTAAATCATAAATTGTCTTTTCACGTACGGATCATATATAGTTTCATATAAATGAGAGAGTCATCTTTTAATTATCTCTTTTGTTTCTTTCAAGTCTCGATATTCCTAAAACGTAACCAGCTGAGAACTCAAAGAGGTGTAAGTGTAACCACAAAGAAAAGCAAAAAGTAATTATAAAAGAGACGTGAAAGTAAATTTGCAATATATTATATTAAAAACCAACAAAAATTAGTATAGAAATTGAGGTGGTGTCACTGTCTTTGAGGCTGATCTTTGAAGAGAGAATTTTATTCTTCAATTCTCACGAAAAAAGCAACGATCTGTCTCATATCTTTAAGTTTCCAAAAGCAACATCCTCTCTCTTTATGAGCAATAAAATACATGGGTATGTTTTTTTTTTTTTTCTCGTCTAATTTATTATTATTTTTTTAAAATTATGAGGAACTATTACATAGACGATTCTACAATGAACAATTCTAATCGACTTTTATAGTTCTCCGCCTACACGTCTCTATCTGCAATGCGTCTGATTATCGGTATGTTTTTATTACTTCAAATATATCATTTGAGTGAAATGATCACCAGTTACGAATCAAATTAAAAAAAAACTAGATTTAATATTTACGTTCTATTTGCAAAGTAGTTAGTGTAGTTGTCTACTTTTTCTTTGTGTTGACAGTAGTTGTGTTTGATTTGATGGTTAGAGTTTTGGATATATGTTTGGTGATTTTCTCTAACCGTGTCACTTGGCCATTATAGAATTCACATGAAAGGGTGTTGGAAGTTGTAAGTTATGAAATTTGATAAAAAGCCAAAAAAACCTTGGTTTATATTTAATCGAATCATACAAGATTCAGTTAACCATGTTATGTTTAATTTGGTTTAAACATTTATTGTGGTATTACAAAACTCTGACAAGAAACTAAGAATATATCTTTGCTTATTATAAGATTTCCAGTCAAAGTTATAGCTCGTGAATCAAGAAGTCTAATTTACACTTTCGTGAGTTTTTAGGGTTTATAACAATTCTAGAAATACAAACAAAGAAAACGAATTTAGAAACATTACTTTCTTTATTGAGTGGGGTTTGTTTTTCCTTTTCTCTTTCTTTATAAAAAATTAGATTAAAAATGTTTTTTTGAGGTTTAATCGAACATAATGGATGATCGATTAAATCCCCACCACAATTCCAAATCAAAACTCAAAGTACGTAAAGTTTGAACTTCTCTAGAAACTACTGAATATTTTCTATCAAAACTACAAAAATTTGAAGACGTTAAAAAAAAAAAAAAAAAAAAACAAAAAAAATTTAAAAACTANCTAACCTCATACCATTTGGCAGTTAACTTGTAGCAGTTTTAGTTTAGTTAGGATTCAACCGCATTTTAAAGTTAAAATATAAACCGAAACCCCATTATACAATCCCTAAAACTATATAGATAAATGGACGTCGACCAAAATTTAACTAAACTCTCTTTGTATAATATATACTACATATGTACATCATAAACATTATTATATATATATATATATAAATTATTATTATTTTTTTCTTCATCACGCATTTAATTACAACAAAAAATTCCTAGGCTGCTTGTTCAAATGGATGGTTAATATTTATATATGTATTTGTTTATACAGAGAAAAAACATTGTCTCAAGCTATTTGGAAACATGAATAATGAAGATACATTTTATATTGTTAATTATTTGTGCGAATGTTGGAAAAAATGATTTTAGAAATATTGCAGGATAAGAATTCATAATTATATTGTGTTGTACGCAAAAAATGTGTACTTAAAAAGCTAAAATCACTACTTACCAAAAAAAAAAAAAGCTAAAATCACTAAGTAAAAAAGAAATTAAAATAAAAAAAGGCTCGAGTGAAGCCTACAAAATGCTGGAATTGAAACCCTATAGTTGGTATTCCGTTCCATATACATATATGTGAAAATATCATGTTAAACTTCGGCCTAGTGATTTTGTCTAAAACAATTTAGCGAATTAAAAATGATTCATGTATACAATTTGGATTTGTGATAGATTTTTTTCACAAAAGCATCTGCTAGTTGTCGTAAATATTATTCGAATTAAACCATACAATTGTCGAATTATGTAGTGCTAATAGAAAAGATTGGTGGACAATTTCAAAAAAAAAAAAAAAAAAAAAAAAAAAAAAAAAAAAAAAAAAAAAAGGGGGGGGTTTTTTTNAGATTGGTGGTCCTTTACTGCCGCGCGATTGGTGTCGGCTAGATAAAAAAACATTGCATGTCATGTTATGTATAGAATTGTAAGCTTTATTATTTGAAGCCGTTAAGTTATCACAGACTTTAATTTGATCGATCATGCATGGTACTCGAATTATTACTACTTTTTTTTTTTTCATTTTTTATCATCAATTGATTAGTTTTCTACGACATGTATACGTATTTCACAATCATTATGTCTTCCCCGATCCCATGCAAAAGCTGTACCTCACGTACCAAATCATCTTATCGTATGTAAAGTGTTTCAATACTCAATACATATACATGTACATGAGCTTCTACAAATTGCTTTTTTTTTTTCTTTGTGTTTTTGCCATGTAATTAACCGTAGATTCGATCGTAACTCAGTTATGTTTCCCTTAAAACATGATCATAAACTCAAAATCATTCATATCGAAAATTGAACTTAGCTAGGGTGAAACTGGTTGCGAGATTAAAAGAGAAAAAAATTAACAAAATTATCTATTCTACTAAATTCCTCCATAAATTTGCCATATGTTGGAATTGTGTTTCTTTATTTTTTACTGGATCCCACAAAATAATTGAGGAAAATGCTTACTTATCCTAGATTTTGTTACTTAAAAAAAAAAATTAAGAAAAATTAGGTGGAAAACAATCTTATTCCACTCATCATTATTTCACTAATTACTTTTCGACTTATTAGTCTAAATTATAACCAGTTGCACTCTTAATACCTTAACATGTAGATCATGCATGAATTCAATGTTTGTAGCATTAAGAATTCTACATTAAAAGTGAGATGAGCAAAATTAAAAGGCATCATTTCGAGGAATGTGTTAGAAATTTTACAATAGATGAGTCATTGTCTCATAGAGTAGTAATGTATAAGGGAAATTGTTCAATCTATTCATTTCAATTAGATTTTCTTCGTACCAGTAAAATCCAACATGTAGTTGATTTGGTTGAAACCTCTTTTTTCAAACGTGACAACTTTAGTTTCAACATGTATTCATATTTCAATCCTACCCGAGATTGTATATATAATAGATACATGTATTTCATAACCATATCTCTCAAGTTAAATATCACAAGAAATGAGATTTGAGAGACAAGTCAGGGACAAAAGAAAGGACCAAAAGGGAAAGAAAAACGCCCAAAGCAAAATAAAAGAATAAAGAAGGAAGGTGTGAAGAGCTTTGGCTTCTGAAATCTAAGAGAATGTGATTAAAGTTACACTTCAAGCAAAAAAAAAAAAAAAAATCAAAGCATAAAGAAAAGGTTATTAAAAAAATTTAAAGAAAAGAGACATATATATACTTCATAAAAGAGACATATATATACTTCATATATATGTAGTAAGTACTTTCACTTTCACGTTTTGGTTCATATTGTATGACTAATAATATACTGCATGCATAAAACGATGACGTATTAACTGATCATTGCTGCCACATTCTTTCTCCGATCTCTTAGTTTCTCTGATCCCAATGAGAATATTTCTCTTTATTGTTTTTCTTTTTTCTCCTTTATATAAATCTTCTTTTTATGTCATTTTAAAGATTTTGTTTTTCAAAAGAAAGTAAATCTTCCAATGGTATAAAGGGTACAACTTAGGGTTACTTTGATCAGATCGATTAACTTTTGTTCTTCATAAATCATAACCTCCAGGTTAGATTAAATACATCTATTTAAAGTCGAATAAAAAAAAGTTAAAAAGAAATTTAATGTCATCATTATATTTTTATACCTTTAGGGTACGTTATTGAAAACGGCTAAAGCAAATTAGCTAGCTAGATTAATATATGATAAACTTTGGCACTGTTTAATTTATATAAGAAATATATAACTGCATTCATTTAGTCATTCATAACAATTTTTCCTTTAATTTATTTTCATGTTTCAAAGCAAAACTTCAACACACATTTTGTCCGAAAAGTTTATCCTCTTACATATATATATATATATATATATATATATATATATACACACAAAATAAAAAATATATATATATATATATATATTTCTTGATAACATAATGATCCCAAACCGAATCTTATACTAATTTCGAATACAAAGTTTAAATAATTTACAGTAACCAATAGGATTAGGTAAAATATTTGGAAATAAAAAAACCAAACTGGTATCAACCTAAACTATCTGAACCAATCCAAACCAAAAAATGTTAAGCCCAACAGTTTCTAACTTTCTTTTAAATCATTACAAACTGACCATTACTTTACTGGGAATCTAACGGATTTCTGAAACACGGAAAACAGAAGTTGATCAAAAATTTTTGGTTCTAGGTTGAGTATGTTCGCCTAGTTCTGATATACTTTTTTGGTTATTTTTCTGTTAATCGGTAATTAGGTTGAGTATTTTTGGGTATGTTCGGGTACTTAAACTAAGGAAAAAAAAAACACCAATTCGGTTATAGTATTTATATTTTTACTGTTTTCTTTTGTTATTTCTTTTTCGATAGTTCGATTATTTCAGATATTTTTTGGGTGTTATAGTTAAACAATACCGGAACCAAACCACCAAAATTTTATGGTTCTAATTAAGTAGGTCTCATCCATATTACCCAATCCGCATCACCAATAGAAATCTAATATGGACATAATCAAAAAAAGTTTTTGTTCCTATATAAATTCTAAAACCTTGGAATTAATACTTATAAAATATAGAACCGAACCATAGCCAAATATCCGAATTCCCAGGTTTAGTAAATAACCATGTAAAAAGACTTATACAAGGATGGTTACAAAAAAAAAGAAAAAAGAAAAAAAAAAAATTAAACTATAGGATATCATAATTTTGTGATGAGTTGTTCAACAACTAGAATAAATTTTACTTTTTTAATAACCATCTGGACTATGATTAATTGTACATATGAAAAATAAATTTATGATGCTTTTCTTATAAATTTCCAAAAATATATAAAATTTGAACCGGTTTTATTCAATTTCTATTAATTAATTTCCGAGGCACTCTTTAAAATCAGTTACATGAACTATTTCATTGCTTGGTCGATCAAACCTAGTTACCTAGGTATTTTGGCCGGTATAAAAATTACACATCGTGGCTTACATGGTCCGGTTTAGTATCCTGACTTTACTAAATGTTTCGGCTAATTATCAAGAGTTTACGCGACGCCCATACACCGAGGAAAGTACGCAACTAAAAGATCAACATATATTTATTTAAATCAGTGTTCTGGTATGCATTCTAGACAGTAGCAATAAAAAAGATATAACGTTTTATCACTATATATAGAATGCATTTTTACATATGTAACAAAATCTTGTTCATCTAGATCCTTCATATTCATAAATCCTTCTTAATTAGTAGTTCAAATCTATGATTCATCAACCGTCTAACGAGCGCCTAACACAATTTGAAATTATTATTACAAAAGATTGTTAAGTTTTTTTTTGGTGTAGGATTGTAAATTACACTAATAATCTATTATAGCTAGCTATCTTGGTTTTTTTTTTTTTTTTTTCGATCAATGCTATCTTGTTTTATTATCGCCAGTTATGTATTTGTAGTCGTTGTATTGAGACAGGTAAATGCTTTTAGCTCACAGTTATAAGAATATTTCATGTTTAAGTCATGATATATTTAAACTGAGTGAGCAACATAAAAGTAGTTAGAGGATATATAGTACAATGTTCCACTATTGCAGTCAAAAAAGCATTTTTAACCTTTTACATCTTTTATGGATAATTTTCAGTATTTTTATAACATAAAAAGAAAACATTTTGGGTTCATATAGTTCTTTTGATCATCTAGCGTCGTATCCCAAAATAAAGCTTATATACGTATCTTTACTTTTGTTTTTATCGGGGAATATTATCTTTAATTTCTATATGTATCACCTTTGTTATTTGTATGTATAATTGTACATATACATATTTATATCGAATTTGTATATTTTAAATCTAATAACGTAGTCAAAAACTTGAGATACTATGACTTTTGCAGAAGCCTGAAGGATAATGTTCAAATTTCATAGTGTTTTTTTATTTAATTATTGATAAACCAAATTTTAAGATGGTACAAAATAATTTGGTGTGTCGAAGAATATAGCAAGGCCCGAGAGATTCTGAAAAAAAGAAACAAAATCAATCAAAGTTTACTGCCAAATAAAATATGAATACAGTAGTAGAGAAACACGAAAAACGAAACAAATCATTGGAGACGATCGGTCAAAGAGGAATAATTAAGCTCTTTCTTTTTAACAAAATTTTATTGTCACTCACTTTTGTATTTGTCTTTTGTTGGGGTACAGTTGAACGAATTTTTCTTTACTTCAACCACAAGACAATTATATTTTTCAATGGATAAGTTTTCTTAATTGTTTCTCTCTCCCTTTTAAGTGTTAGCTTAATTTTTTCTTACACATATTTAAAAAGAGATAATATATCAAATAAAAGAAATTCCTTCGAATACCACGTATTGAATTTTTGTTTCCAAAAAATACAACTACCAATTTTCAAAATTTCCAAATATATCACTACTTTTCAAAATTCCAAAAATACCACAAAAACAAAAGTTAATTTTAAAGAGTTTGAAATACCATTTCTAAAAAATTACCATTTTTAAAAAATTGACACGTATTGAACTCTATAAAATTTATACTACGTTTAGAGTTCTAGGGCATATAATTTAAAGTTAGAGCTTTATAGGGTTAGAATTTAGTGTTTAATAACTATTCATGTTTAAATTTAAGATTTTTGGGTTTAGATTTTAAATTTATTTTTGAAAAATATACCAACTTTTAGTTGAATTGCTATTTTTTATATTTTCAAATATTTTATAAGTTTTTTTTAGGATTGGAGGGTTTAGGGTATTAAGCCCTAATAAATTCTAAACCCCTAAAATCTAAATCCTAATACCTTAAACTTTCAACTCAAATAATTATTAATCCTAAACCTTAATCTTTTAAGATTTTAACCCTAAACCCTAAAGATGGTTCTTTCCTCTATAAAAAAAGTATTTTTTGGAAATACATATCAATAGGCATTTTTCAAGATCCGTGGAGACTGAGATTTCACAAAACCTAGTTTCTCTCTCTAGTAGACTCCTCTTCACAGCTAGCCGCAGCCTCTGAATTTTTTGTCTCGACTGGTGTCAATGGCTCTCTTAGCACCGACACTGGTCCCACTGCTTTTCCCATTCTTGGTTTTCATTAGTTTTTAACATCCTCGTTAATTTTACCTACTTTTGAGGAGATTTTTTTTGGAGAGATTCAAGATGAGAAATCTTATCTGATTGCGGTGTGGTCATCTGAGGAGGAAGACGATGTCCATACTGTGAACAATGCCTCCGCTCATGCTCTCCGTTTAGGACGACTGAGCCTCTCGCCATTCTCAGGTTTTGTAGTCTCTTCATCTCTGCCACTTGCTTCTTTGGTTCATGTTCCAATATTGTAGGACTGTTATTGTGCGGAGATTTAATGGTTCTGAGGTGTCCTTGATCTTTTCGATCTCTCTTTTTTCTATTTTTCCTTGGGTGAGGAGTTTGAGATTTGCTGACCACAACTTTTTTCAAAGCTTTGCTCTCAGGTTTTGGTTTACTCTTGCTGTTCTTCCCTTTTCTGGTGGTGTCTTAGAGTCTTCTCGACCTTACCTCTAGCTAATACTATTTTGTATCGTTGCCACCTGGCTTGACTCGTATCCTTCCTTGTTCATTGTTCCTAGTTAGCAGACTGATCGAGATCTGATCTTCTAAAAAATTTATATTTAGGCGCTTTCAAGTCGTAACTTTTTAGCTATTTCGACATAGCCGTCTCTGGGAGAAAGTTTAGATCATAAATGTGTTATGTGAGTCGAGGTTTTTTTTTTGTGAGGTAGAATTTATTCGCTATAGAAGAATCAAGAGAATTTGCATTGTATATATCCAATTTAGATTTTAATTAAGTTTATGACCCATGATTTTTTTATTTGGAGAACAAATTTTCGGACAGTTTTACCCTTGATTTGACATGAGTCTCATTTTCTACTATCTCCTCCTTTTTCTCCTCTCTCTTCCGTTCATCTTTTTTGTTACTTTTTTTTTTTCTTTTTAACCAAAATCATCATTACTTTTTTTTTTCTTTCGTATAGATGTTTTCACATCATTTTGAAAATCATCTCTAATAACTATGTTAGCAAGTTACATTGTGTCGTGTATGTCTAATACATTATGAATGTTAAATTGTTAAAATTCTTTATATATATATATATATATATATATATATATATCTAAGTAATTTTGTTAACCAGTTACATTATGTTTTGTATATGTCTAACAAATAAAAATTTATCATTATGATAGATTGTGGTTGACTACATTATGTAACTAGTTAACGAACAATATAATTGATTAACTTGTTAAACTTCTTGATATATATATCTAAAAATGGGTCTAAATAAAGTCACCATGAATGTTAACTTGTTAAACTTCCTCATGTATATCTAACTAACTATGTTAACCAGTTACATTGTGTTGTATATGTCTAACACTTAAAATTTATCACTATAGTAGATTGTGCCTCATACACATGAACTATGAGTTTGCTGGTAACCGAACACTGTAACTGATTAAAGAACAATGTAACTGGTTCCTCATACGCATAAACCAAGAGTTTGCTGGTTATCGAACAATGTAACCGATTTTGTATGTTAACATTGTTGGATCTTGGAGTGATGTTGTAAGAAAATAATCAAGCAAGCAGCTACATTCATTGTTATACCTGTAACAGAATCGATGGTTGATACAACGTTTGTTAATGGGATTGATATAAAAAAATGAGAAAGAAAAAAAAAAAAGAAAAAAAGAGAGAAGAAGACAATAAAACGGAAAGAATGAGAGAGAAGGAGAGAGAGAGAGAGAGAGAAAAAAAAAGAATATGAAAGTTGTGGAGTAAGAGAATTAAAGAGATAAGATGTGATATTTTGATTGGAGTTGAGAGAGGGGTAGTTTAAATATTTTAAGTAGGTAAAAGACAAAAAATGTTATAGAACATAATTAATTTTGAGAGTGGGTTAGTTACTCAAATAGAATTTCAAATGGGTATATTCAGCTTATTATCTCCTTCAAGAATCAATGTGTCTTTGGTTGGTGCTTTAGAAGATAAGTTTTCAGTTGATTTGGTACTTAATTACTACTTTTTTCTGGTTTATAGTTTAAGCTCAGTATGTTAAGTTATTTTTGTCCTAGTATTTGAGTCTTTGTGTAGTTACATGTGTTCTTCTTAGTTATTATCTTTTTGTTTGGTCTAATTGTGTTCATGTTTTGTTGTTTTCTTGTTTGTAATTACGAATGTCTATAGTTTAAGGTCTGTGTAACATCAAAGTTTTCCTCTTTTAGATTCTAGACTTCAAGATTTTATTCATCAAATTATCGATTTTGTATGAACGTTAAGATTTTAATAAAAGTTTAGATGAAAAACAAGAATTCTTTAGAAATATCTCTTGCCAACTCAAATTCTAGAACATAAACAATTTGTGCCTGGAAGGTGTCTAGTAATATCTAGACTGATTTAAAACATATTTTTCATACTTAGTTTGTGAAAATTGATGATTAAGGTGATTAGTTGATTATTAGACTAGTGTATAATGATTAGGGGTCTCCAAAGATTAGAAGATGAAACTTCCATAAAACGTATATATTCTTAGTGAAATTTCCAATCTTATATTATATTAAATTGTAGACACAACCGCAGTATGGAATTTTGTTTTGCGAGTTTAAAAGATTACTGAAAGTCACTTTGTTCTTAACACACCCAACACTGGGATTTGGAGTATTTAAACGAGCTAAACCTTAGATCAATATTTGGGCCTAGTAAGCCCAATTTGTTGCTTGGACAAAAACGGAGGGGCGTTAAAAAAAGCTTGTGACAAACAAAAGAATACTCTCATACTCCAATTATTAAACTTAGACTAATTTTTAATAACATTTTGCTTGACCAACCATTTTTTTCCTAAATAAAATTATATTAATCATAGAATTAACCCTCACATCTTTTTAAAAATTAAGAAAAGAATAAACAGAAAACCGCATGTACTTGTAAGAAACACACCTAAGTGATATTCTGAATACCTAAATACTTTACACAATTTTGTATTAACATATATTTACTATTTTTTACAGATAAAAATTATCAAAATTTTGAAAATAACTTTTATAGATTCTTTAATGTGATGCTTGATAATTAATTGATTAAATATTTTCACCTATTGTTTTAGAACTATAGTTTTACATATTATTTATGAGCAATAAATATTTTTTGAATTCTTTTTTAAACCACTATTACATATATTTTTACATATTATTATGTATTCTTTATAAATCATTAACTTAAAAAAGAATTATTCATAAAATAATTTTTAATTAATAGTTTATTTACACATTAATTCCCAGTATTGGTTTTTCATACAAAACATTTCACATAGAAATAATAACTCTAATATTTGAAATTTTGATTTTGATGTAAAAAAAGAGTGTGATAATTAAAATTTTATTGTTTTTTTTTTCTCTTGTTGGAGAAAAGAAGGTGTTAAATAAAATTTTAAATACATGCATATTTATAATGTGATAGTTATTATCTAATAAATTAAGTATTTGTTTATTGACTAATGGATTTACAAATGTATAAACCGCTGGTTTTTATATGTGGTACAACACTGTTCAGCGTTTTAATTCTCACTGAGTAATTTTTGTCTCGATTTCCGTGTGTGGATTTCCTTTTAAAAAAAAACACAAATACATACTCTAAAACGGTGATTGGTAGTGTTAGTGCGGATTGATTACCATTTCTAGAAATCCACGCTGCTTTTTTTTATCTCCATTTAATGTCCATATATATTGAAACAAAGTAAAGTATATTAGAATGGTAGTAATGTTCATACTTATAACCATTTAATCATTTTGGGAAATTAATGTCTAATTTTTAAAATTATATGGGGAAAAAGGTCAATTAAATCCCAAACTTTCAAAAAGAAGCCAAAATAAACCCAAAC
>OVAF01000246.1:31010-52949 GCA_900406245.1 Odontarrhena argentea | reverse complement strand
AGTTTGGTTCACAAACCAAACCCAAATGGTTTCCCCCACTAAGGAGGAACACCAACACTAGAATCCCTCTCATGCCTCCTCCATCGATGCTCAAGATACATATTTTACCTCTCTGGTTCTTACCCGGTTCGGGTTCGGATAGAAACTTGCTCTCGAGAATCGAGAATATCTCGTAGCTGAGTTTATCCGTATCGATGCTCGGTTCTTCCGATTTAGAAACCTCCGTATCTCCGCCACTCCCTCCGCCTCTCTGTTTGATTAAATGCTTAGTCGTCGTGGCTCCTCCTCCTCTTTGCATGATGATTCAGAGAATTCTGTCTTTCATATGAACACAAGAAAGAAACATTCAGAGATAAGGAAATTAAGAAGAAGCAGGCAAGTTTAAGTTTTACAGAGGATGTCTGTTTTGTTTTTCTAATATATATATATATATATATATATCCCCACCAAACTCAGATTGAAAGTAGAAAGGAGCTTTTATTTTTTTATTTTGTGTCAAAAGCTTTTAATGGTGTATAATTTTTTTACAATTTGATTTCTTTTGGCCATTATAGTTGCATTCATATTTACATAGTCAGTATCTATCTATTACTATATTTTTGAGTAGTGAATAATTGTTTTTCATTTAATGCTGATACAGTATGTTGTTGGTAAATTAAATTGTTTAATTTCTTACAGATTTGATTATGACAAACGTCACAAAACTCTTTCTTTACTCAATATTTAGTTTACTTATATTATCCTTTTTGGCTTTTAATCTTTAATTGTTTTCATATAAAATGAAGAATTTCAAGATTCCGGACAAAAAGAAGAGAAATACTTAAAATAGATTTGGAAGAGAAAAAAAGTTTATTTTGTAACTATCACCTAATCTTTACTCTGTTTCTTTGACTTTCTTATTTTACATGCCAAATATAATGTTAATATGTTATGACAAAGGTTAATGTACAGCTTTTTATTAACTTTTTGTTTTCCTTCTACATGAAATATGATCAGGAGAAATGATATAAATAAAAAATGAAAATATAGTAATATTTATATTTTTACCTTTATCGAAAAGAGATGTGTTTTGATTTTCTCAAGGAAAAAAACAGGGNGGGAACCCCCCCCCCCCCCCCCCCTCCCTTCCCCTTCCCCCCCAAAAAAACTACTATCCCAACTAGGCCCTAATCCCAACTATTTACCATTTGCCAAAATAATATCCAAATTATTTGAACAAGCCGTTTTTAGACATGATTCTGTAGGATATATAGATTGGAGAATCGAACCGAAATGATGTTGTTGGAATATAACATATCTATAAAAGATTATAACCGAATCAACTGTAACTATAAGTCTATATCCAACAACAACAACACACAAGAAATATCATCACAACTCATCCTTTACACCATCAATCTTCTCATCCACTTTCTTGGTCGAGATGACCGGTTCAGGTGTCGCCGGTTTCTCAAGTTTAAATGGGATTGATGCATGCTTCTTCAAGAATTTGTACAGTTCCACTACTGTACGGTCAACATCCACAGTGATCTGTTTTCGTTTTTACCAGCAACAATTATAACACAAATTCAGTACTCAAGTAGCGTTTAAAACATGTTTGATATAGTGAATAATCTTTGCTAACCGGATCGAAGCTCTTGTTTCCACCAGGGAAGAACAGGATTGTTGGGAACCCATCAGCCTGCAACATAAAAGAAAGATCAGAATCTTTGTGTCTTGAATCCCAAACCATTTTTTGCATTTCAAAATTAATGATAATAATACCTTGGCTCTTGGATGCTCATTGGTGGTACCATCCATCTTGGCTATAACTAGCGAATCTATGCCTTTCAGATACTTCCCAAGCTTGTTGTAAATCGGCTCAAATGATTGGCAGTAGCCACACCAAGGAGCATATATCTGTGACAAAACTAACGCTTTAGGGTATATATAACTAAAAGATATTGCAAGCAAGTTTCAATAACAACAAGTGATTATTACCTCGAGAAGAACATCTCTTGACTCATCAAGAACAATCTCATCAAAATTGTTTCCCACAACGATCTTAACATCACCCTCATTCTGCATTTTATTTAGAAGCTAGTGAATCAGTAATATGTGGGATGTTAGATGTGTATCAGTGTATGTTTATAACCAGGGAAGGCTTACGTTTTCAGGTAGTGGATCTGACTTGTAGAAAGGCTTGAGTTTGTCTGCTAAGAAATCCTCTGCAAGTTTCTATTAAAACAAAAACAAAGTCACTGGCTTAAGGTAATTTTCCAGATACCATTGTGAAGCCACACAATTTCACAGAAAAACAGAAGTTAAGCTGACCTTAATGTTCTCTATGGTCAGTTCACCGTCCAGAATAAACTTCCTCATATCTTCATTTCCAGTGTATACAAGAACCTGTATACACAAGGACAAATTGGATATATACTAAAACTTTAAGAGTTCGAGTGTCTCGTGATACAAAATTTGGATGATTGTATCAGGATATTTTGCATCAACTACTTTACCTTGGGAGCAGTGCCGGTAACACCAAAGAATCCAGAAACTGCTTCTCCATAATCCTCATTGTCCATTTGCACATAAACAAATACAAACTGCAGACAAACAGATAGGATTGCCCTTTTAATTTAATAACGAAATTTAACATCCACCTTTTGTTTTGGTGTATATCAATCGCCACTAAATATTCCACACAGTGATTCTTTCTCCAAAATGGTCCAGAAGAGTAAGCAAAATGACGACAGCAAAGTAAGTGATAACAATTACCTTTCCCTTGAAGGACTTTGCTACCTCCCTCAGAGTGGGAAGGTGCTTCTCTGATTCATTTGCCTTGGCGAAAAGAATGAGCTGACAAGGTTTGAAAATAAAAAGTCAATCACCTTAGTTCATAACAATGAACAGACAAAGACTTTTGATAAGCAGAATGGTCTTTACTTGGTTCTTCACTGCGTTTTCGAAAATCAATGATGCCCCTTCCCTAGTGAAGTTGATGACCAAAGGAACTTTATTGGCTGACACAAATTCTGCTATAGCCGCCTTAGTAAAATTTCCATCTGCCAAAAAGAGGGACACAATGAGTGAGACAAATGAGAGGAAATCTTCACAGCGGAACCAGAAAATTAATATGTTTTAAGGGGTCATTACCAAAACGGGCGAGTTTTTCTTCCTCCTTTTTCAGCAAAACTAAGGCAGGACGCTTGACTTCAGATTCAATTTCAAATAGCTTTGCAATATCAGGGCTTGCAGTTTGGTAGAAACTGAGATCGTCTTCCAATCTGGATGCAGCCGCAAGCTCCTCACTCTCCGAACCCTGAGCAAGAGCAAATGGTGAAAAAGATGGCAAAACAAGACATTAAAAGCAAAAGCTTGACACTTATAAATCCTGCATCTTAAAACTCCAGGGAACGCAAAGTATAATGCACTGGACAAAAGAATTTTGTAGGCAATCTGGAATACCAATTGTAACATATGATGCAAGGGTATCTTTCACCTACTAAACACATTTCGAATACCAATTGTAACATATGATGCAAGGGAATTTGGTTGAGCATGTATTTTATAGCAGTAAGAAGCTAAAAAGGCATGATAAATCCAAGAAGGGTAGCAACAATCATCAAAGGAATACATACCACTAAGGAGTTGAGAAAACCAAAAACAACTTTAGGTTCCTCAGACAAAATGCGCTCAGCCTCCTCTTTTGTAGTGATGTTGTGGATGCTAGGACTGGCCTTCTTCTTCAGCCAAGCCACAATTCCATCTCTGCAAAATTTAGTTTTTAATCCAAAATCACATGTCATGTATCAGAGAATGTGGTGCTAACTCTATTACATTTCCTGTTGATTCCCAAACCTAACATTTGGCTAAATCTGATCCAGAATCAACTTACTTGGACCTTTCTCCTTCGTACGTCTGCCGCAATTCACCGTCAAGGAAGAAGAAAACGGTAGGGAATGCCTGAATGTCGTATTTCTGAGCCAAATCCCCTTCCTCCGTCGCATCAATCTTCGCGAGCGCCGCAACACCTTTTAACTCCGTCGCGGCCGCTGCATACTCCGGAGCCAAAGCCTGACAGGCGCCACACCACGGAGCGTAAAACTCCACCATCGCGAAGCTATGATTCCCAACGAACTCCGTGAAATTGTCCTTGGTCAACACCGCCACGTCTTTTTCGTCAACGACTGGTAACGGCTCCTGCTCGTACCCACCACCTTCTTCTCCGTGATGAAACTCTCCACCTCCGTGCTCGAGGTCTTCGTAATTCTCGAAGTCTCGGTACTGATCGTGCTGCTCCTCGTGATGATACGATTCGTCATGACTTTGCTCCTTTGATTCCTCCGCGGCCAGGAAAGCTAATTCCTCTTCTAGATCTGAGCTACTTGAAGCATTCACTGCAAATGCGTTGAGTGTAAGAAGGAAAGTGACGAAGAAAAAGAGAGACAAGGACGAAGACGCCATTGAAATTGATGAAGATCGAGAGTAAAAAGTGAAGTAGAGGGGAGGGACTTCGGCTTTTTATATCAGCGCAACAAGTGACGTGGAGGTGAGTATCGAATGGACAACTGCCACGTGGCCATTATGAGTCACCGTTGACTTTGGACGTGGAAAGGTCATGCTTGGACATGCGATGCAACCCCGAGAGTGTTAATTACTATATAGTATTTACATAATAATGTTGCAAGTGTCAGATTTTTTTTAAATGGTTTAGCATATTAACACATGGATTAGTTTGACTTTCATGTGTCTATAGACTATACCAAATGTTTATTTCTTTCTTAATTGTGTGATATTATATCACATATAAACATTTGATTGCGGATTAATTGCATGCTAACACAATGATTCTTATCTACATATTGGCTAAATATTTGAAACTAGGATACTCAACTAAAGTGCAACGATTCATAATAATTTGGGTTAAAAAAGCATACACATATATTAAGATAAGATTGCATAAAGAGAGTGAAGTACTGTAGATCAGTACTAAACCATACACGAATGCAACATGAGCGAGAAACGCCTTTATAAGTCCTTCAATGAGAACCCTTCTTCAATTCCTCTCTCCATTATCGCACTCTACACAAACACACAACAACAACAAGTTGTATCACCTTTTTATCTTCAGTTAACTCAATGACAAGACCCTAAACTTGACTATTCCAATGATTTAAGAGTTATTAAAGCAACAAGCTTTTACCTGGATTAATTCAGTGATCATTCCAGGTCCTTCCTTAAACTGTTTCTCTTTCCACTCAACCTCCTCCGGTTTCGTAGAAGCCAATGCTTTCAACGAACCAATCGGTACTTTGATCGTCCCTACGTGCTGCAAAATCCTCAAACTACCTGTACCATACAATTCTTTGGATGTTTAACATACAAGCATATCTACAAACATGCTTATAGCTAATATAATCAAACATGTTCAAGTGGTTGCCCAATACGTATAAATTACAAGGGAGAAAACTGATTTTACTTGTAATGAAAGCTTCTTCCCAAAGCTCCCGCTCAGACCACAAAGGTGCTCTCTCGCGGAATGGAATTCCCTTGCTTAAACACACTCTAACCAAAAAACCACTAAACAGATTAGTACGATTAACATTTCAAATTGCTTTAACAAATTGTGACATTTGTAATTTTCTTACTCGATGACAACCTCTCTTATCACTCCTGGAAGCACACCATCTGTAATAGGTGCCGTCTGCACCTCAAACTCACTCAAACTCCCACGGTAGAGATTCTCAGGAGACGAGTTCTGAAGTGAGATCCAAAGGTAAATCATACAGTAAAACAAACAAATTTCTAAATGCAAATAACAGGTTCTTGTTTACTAATAGTGTAGATACCAGAAGGATTTCAATTTTCAACTGTAATACTGATTTGAATTGTGGCAATGAATATCATAACCATGGACACAATATTAAGTTAAAAATTCAAGTTTTTGCTATAGTACCCTGCGGCAAACTACGAAAAAGTTTGTGATGCAGCCCTCAAGCAAATGATCACCATCGTTTGACAAAAGAAGTTCAGTAGTCGAAGGAGGTCTAAACTTCTCCAAAGGCTTCCTCAGCCTTGCTAAATCAAAACCCGTAACGAAATTAAGAAAGAAACAACAACATTCAAATAATAATCCACAATAATCACAGCACTATACCTTACCCAATCCGAGTATTTAGCAGCAGCAACATCTCGTCCATAACCAACCAAAGCCAAACTCGCAGCATTTCCTCGAACACTTAACGGGCTAGGCGAGTATCCACTTATATGCAACCACACATGGAGAAAATCCAAAACTTTTCTCTCCTGAGCACAACTTTCACCATCTAACCTAGTCAATTTCTCCAGATTACCAGTAACGAGAACAGTCACAGCTAATTCTTCTTCATAACATCCCTTCATCACAACAGAATTGAGAGCCTTGTTCATAGAACCATTAACAAGGTCATATATACTCAACTCAGAAACCGATTGATTCATGAAAACCCGTGATGGTGATCCGGAACTAAACAGAAGCTCGGGATTTGAATTCAAAAGTATACGAATGGAGTTAGAAAGTCTCTTCATATGTCTCTCCCAGAACAAGAATCTAGTACCATTGTGTATCGTTCTCGTCGTTGTATAAGCACCTGTGAGATTCTCAGAAAATTATCAAATCAAAGTTTCGAACTTTATGCCCTTAACCTACGTTTGGTCACGTACCCGGGAGCGATTGAAGGAAGTTGGTGACTGGAGGAGCCTCCAAAACGACGTCGTTGTGGAAGAGAAATCTGCCATTTGACATTTTTTTCTCTCTACTGTGGACTAATGACTAATGAGGGACCATCTTATAAACTAAAATTGAAAGCCATAATTGTTAACCCCAAACAAAAGCAAAAAAGGTCATAATTATAACTTAGATGTTAGAATGTCTTTGTTAATTTAGATTATGACAAGTATTATTATTTTTAAAAAAATTAATAAAGATTATGAAAAGAGATACAAAAAAAAAATATCATATCTAAATAACAAAAACTAAGTTATATTTCTAAATTGTTAGATTATCCAACAAATTCTCAAAGAAATCTTATTGATAAATTGTTAGATTATACAACTATATACAATATGTTTTCAATTTCGAAATATTTTAACCGATCCGATTCAAACAAACCGAAACAATCAATGCAAACAAACCAACAAAATAATTTTGAAAAAGGACAAAACCTAAAACGATGGCGTTTAGACATTTAATCTGGGTTTTGGGTGGAAACACTTTACTTTGTCCGCCGGAGATTTGTTCTCTCTCTTTCTTCTCCGATCATCAGCGAACATTACAAAAATGAGATCTTTATTGGTTCTCAGAAAAACCCCTGCATCGTTTCTTCTTCGTTGCTTCTTAAACAATAACCCCTTTTGCTCACAGTCTCGATTTCCCAAAGAATCTGAGAACCCAAGTCAAGAGCAGAGCCTAGTTTCACTTACCCACGAAGTCTATCTTTCCACTTCCAAGCTTGAACAGAAGGAAGATGAGCCGCGTCTAATCGACACTCTTCTGAATCGGAAGAACAATCCACAATCAGCTCTTGACTTCTACAAATGGGCTAAACCATGGCGAGGAAGCTTTGAAGATGGTGATGCGTTCTGGGTTCTCATTCATATTCTAGTTACTTCTCCTGAGACTTATGGCCACGCAAAGGAGTTGCTTATGCGCTACGTTTCTTCCAGCAATCCAACGGCAATGCCAAGCGTATTGGTTAGTAAGTTTGTGGATTCGGCGAAACTGTTCGGGTTTGAAGTCAATTCACGAGCTTTTAATTACTTTTTGAATGCTTATATCAAAGATAGGCAAACGGATTTCGCGGTGGATTGTATCAATGTAATGGTGGAGCTTGGTGTGGTTCCATTTGTTCCATATCTGAACAGCACTTTGAATGCTTTGATCCGAAAAAATTCGATTCATGAGGCTAAGGAGCTGTATAGTAAGATGGTTGGAATTGGTGTTGTGGGTGATAATGTCACCGCGCATTTGTTAATGCGGGCTAGTTTGAGAGATCAAAAGCCTGAGGAGGCTTTGGAGGTTTTTAGTAGAGCTATCGAGAGAGGAACAGAACCGGATGGATTACTGTATAGTCTTGCTATTCAGGCTTGCTGCAAAGCGGTCGATTTGGATATGGCTTTGGGTTTATTGCGAGAGATGAAGGAGAGGAAGTTGTGTGTCCCGTCGCAAGAAACGTATACTTCTGTGATTGTGGCTTTCGTAAAGCAAGGTAACATGGAGGAGGCTATTAGTCTGAAGGATGAGATGGTGAGTGATGGGATACCATTAAATGTAATTGTTGCAACAAGTCTGATCAAGGGACATTGCCAGAACAATGACTTGGCTAGTGCTTTGGATTTGTTTAATAAGATGGAGGAGGAAGGGCCGTCTCCAAACAATGTTACATTTTCGGTTCTGATAGATTGGTTTAGTAAGAATGGGGACATGGAAAAGGTTTTTGAGTTTTACAATAAAATGGAAGGTTTGGGTATTACTCCTTCAGTCTTTGATTTCAACTCGATCATCGAAATGTGTTTTAAAGGTCAGAAACCAGAACAGGCGCTGAAACTCTTTGAAGAGTCTTTTGAAACCAGTCTTGCAAATATTTTCGCATGTAATACTGTTTTAACTTGGCTATGCAAGCAAGGTAAGATAGATGAAGCCACAAAGTTATTGAGGAGGATGGAAAGTAGAGGTCTTGAACCTAATGTAGTTTCTTACAATAACGTGATACTTGCTCATTGCAGAAAGAAAAACATGGGCTTGGCTCGTGCTGTTTTTTCAGATATGCTAGAAAAGGGTCTAAAGCCAAGCAACTACACGTATTCCATTCTGATCGATGGAAGTTTCAAGAATGGTGATGAACAGAACGCTTGGGAAGTCTTTGATCAAATGACTGCTTCCAATACTCAAGTCAACGAGGTCATATTCCACACAGTTATCAATGGTTTATGCAAAGGTGGTCAAACGTCCAAAGCAAGAGATCTGTTGGCAAAAATGATCGAGGAAAAGCGGTTTTGTGTTACTTGCATGTGCTACAATAGCATTATAGATGGGTTTATCAAAGAGGGTGAAATGGATTCTGCGGTTGCAGTTTATAAGGAGATCTTGGGCAATGGCATATCCCCAAACGTCGTAACTTATACTAGCTTGATGGATGGGTTCTGCAAAAATAACAGAATGGATCAAGCACTGGAAATGAGGAACGAAATGAAGAACAAACATCTCAAACTCGACATTCCAGCTTACGGTGCTCTTATCGATGGGTTCTGCAAAAAGCGGAACATGGAAAAGGCAACTGCTCTCTTCTCTGAGCTCCAAGAAGAAGGTTTGAATCCAAGCAGAGCTGTTTACAACAGCTTGATTTGTGGATTCCGTGATCTGGAAAACATGGAAGCAGCGCTTGATTTGTACAAGAAAATGTTGAAAGACGGTCTAGGGTGCGATCTCATTACATATACAACACTGATTGATGGATTGTTGAAAGAAGGAAGCTTGATCCTCGCCTCTGAGTTGTACACAGAAATGCAAGCAGCAGGTACTGTCGCGGATGAAATCATGTACACGGTAATAGTAAACGGTCTTAGCAAGAAGGGACAGTTTGTGAAAGTGGTTAAGATATTTGAGGAGATGAAGAAGAAGAATGTGACTCCGAATGTTCTAATCTACAACGCGGTGATTGCAGGACATTATAGAGAAGGGAATCTCGACGAGGCTTTTAGACTATACGAAGAGATGCTTGATAAGGGTCTAGTACCGAACGCTACTACATTTGATGTTCTCATAAGTGGGAAAGTCGGAAACTCTCAACCTGTAGGTGTAACAAGTTTGTAGTCTAACAAAACAGGGCAGTGCCTATGTGCCAAAGTAGAGAAATTATATGTTTTTTAATTGAAAAAGTTTTTGGATATCTGTTTGTTAATTCAACGCCCGTAATGAACCTGAGACAAGTTACACTTTAATATTCATATGCAAGCATAGGAGCAGATGAGTGAGAATCTAGACGAAGTTTGTGAGGTTACCACGAAAATGGTTAATTGAGTTTTTTCCGGATAATCTCTTCTATTTTTTACCTGCTTCTGATTTGCTTTGCTCATAGAGGATTGTAAATATAAGGATAACAATTAAACGATGAAATATAACTTTTTATAAGTGAAGACCAAACATAGTACTTTACTATGATTAAACCAGTAGATGATACAATGCATATGATTATACACATTCACCACATCTTCTTCGTAAGAAGGAAGATTGGATGTTAGAACAGATACTTTCAATATTTCTCACTCATTAAGCAAAGAATCAAATATTTATGGTATGGTCGATATACAAAAATCAAAAGAAGGGTAGGTAGAGGGATCCTATGGATCAAAACAAGTGGACATGGAGGAAGAGGAAGTGGTCATGCTGATAAAAGGGAATCCTGATGATGCTGCAACTGTCTTCAAAGGTTTCATGGTCGTCACCGGTAAATATATCGGTGATTGCTTCCCGAACAACCCCATCGTTGATGATCGGTTTATGCCTTTGTAGTAATCCGCCGTTGTTAACTTAATATTTTCCGATGGTAATGAAAGTCCAAGACTTAGTTCAAGATCGTTGTGACCATGTCCTGTAAAGCAGAGAAAAAATAATGGGATAACTTGAAGATCTATATTCTTAACTAAGTTGGTTAAAGAGAGATCAATTTCAATCAAATTAACAATGTAACACTTGTTGTTAGTGTTATATATTTAGACTTGTAAGTTTCACTTAAATTCATCATCAACTTTACAATAAATACATTGTGACCCACATTTATCAATTACCTTTAATATGAGTACCAAACTTCATGACTCCTTCTCCCTTTCCCAACTCATTGTATTTGATTGCTGCTGCATCCCATCCCCTACGAATATAAATTCTCGACTTCATTCACATGATCATCCTAACACTTCGGTTTTTTTTTTTAATTATTATTAAGTGAGAGTTTGGCTTTTGAATCGAAAGCACTAGTGGAATAAGAACAAATGGAATATGGATAAGAACAGAAGATAAGTGATTGAGGAATATTTACCATTTCATCCACCAAGTGAAAAAGTGCTTTTCCATAATTCATTTTGTGTTTAGTAAAAATTCACAGCCATTGTACTCAGTGGTGGTGACCTTTACGCCAAACAAATCAAACATGTGCTTGCAGCCCTTTTAAAAAAAATTATTTTCGGCCAGTATTTTTAGAATATTTATTTAAGTTAGTGGTAGCTAAGCGTTATGTTTTGTTTGTCAACCGATCTTTTTCAGTTTTAATCGATTACAGCCTTCTAAATCTCAGGGGCGGCTCTGATTGTACTTTAACCATGTTAATTAAGGATTTATAAAAAAGAAAAAGATAACGTTACATTTGTAACTAACTATTAAAGTAGTCAAAACTATTAATGAAAGTGATTAAGGGGGTGGTATTGGTTATGGTATTTCAATGAATTCCAAATCCATGTATGATTTGATAGTATTTCCAAATCCTTATGAAATCCATGAAATCCTTCTGAAATCATAAGGAATTGAGTCTTTGTATTTTTAACATGGAAATCCATTCAAATCCATCAAATCCTTTATAAAATCAAATCCCTGGATTTATAAATCATAAAACGAATAACACATGATTTGAAATAGGATTTACAAATCACAAAACGAATAACACTGGATTTAAATATGGATTTAGAATTCACTGATCCAATAACACTGGATTTGTTTTAAGTTTACGGATTCTTTGAAATCCATAAACCAATAACCCCCACTAAACATAGTGGGAATTTTAAAAGTACCCATCTTGCTGTATCCCTTTTAGAAAAATACTTTCTCCGTCCATTTTTTAAAATATACCATGCAGTTTTTATCTAAATGATTTTAATGTTTTAAAAAATTCATAATGTTTTCTAGGGGTTTACTGTTTAAGATCAATGGTAAAAACCCTAAACTCTAAACTCTAAACCCCAAAACCAACTCTAAATCCTAAAATTGTAACCTTAAACTTTAAACTCAAATAGTTATTAAACACTAAGCGACAAAATTACAAAACCCTGTGAAATTTAATAACAAACTCTAAACTCTAAAACCTCCAAAATCAACTCTAAATTTTAAAAAATATATTTTTTAATAAGAAAAATGAATATTTGGTAAAAGGAACATATGAGAATGGAAGATTCTTAAAATTTCTCTTAAACACATGAGATTAGAGACTGTATATATAATTTTGTGGTACCTGTTTTGGAAGAGATGAATTTGATCATGCAGCTGAGTTTTGAACTGAGTGCATTTTTGAAGAGTCAAGCCTTTGTATTTGGAACTTCCTCTTCCGAAACTCGCACTCTCTCGCCTAAGTGTTTGCACGAACTCCACCTTACTCAAATTCTTCATCTATATATATATATATATGTCATCGAAAGATCCCTAGTTAAATTCCACAATCCAAAAACAAATTTTCACATATAGTATAAATTTATATTATAATGTATGTGTAACCTTATCGATGTCTTGCCTATAATCATCGACCACGAAATTGATATCTGCGTCAAGACCACGGAATTTGATAGCAGCTCGGTCGTATGCCCTGATATACATTCATTTATTAACAACTCAATTAATGTCTTCAACAAACTAATAATTATTAGTATGTGGTTTATGTTGACAAAAACTAAAACATTACTATAATGACGAATGTTGTCACAAATATTTATGTCAAAAAATAAAAATAAATAAATAAAAAATATTTATATCAAATTCTATATTACCTTGCTGCTGCGTAGGCAGTATCAAACCCACCTGTAATTATATAATAAAACATCAGGTACAAAACAAAAGTTTGATTAAGAATAATAAAAAATGTCTTCAATAAAACGTAATATATTAAAGTAATTTTTTTTTTTTTTTTGGGTCGTGGTAGTTGACGTTTAAGACAAACTTTTTATACCGGTATTTGTTAACATACGTTGTCAGACGGAGTACTAAAAAATTATTACAAAAATAAGGATTAGTTATAAATTCATCGTTTATATAAATACCTATATATAGGCAGACACACATATATAACTTTTTTTTATTCAGAACACGTAATTAACAAGACAACCCAATAATATTTTTTTTTAAATGATCAAACTTACCCAAATAAACTTGCTTTCCACAATCCCTACAAAAACATCAATCCCAAAACCAAAAATTAGATTCAATAATACTACTATATTAAGAGAGAGATGAAAATAATACTACTATAATGAATAAAAATTACCAAATATGAGATTCCCAACGACCGGTACGACGGTAAAAAGTGACACCACGATATTGGGAGCTACGAGACCTTGGTCCTCTTCTACTCTTCTTCACTACCACTTGTTGTTGTTGTTGTTTATTCCTTTGTAAAGAAGACAGATTCAGCCACTGCCTATCTTCACCGGAGAACTCTATATTCCGGCAAGCATCCGCCACCGGAAAGAGTTCTCCGGTACTTTCTTGATTTGGATGGGCCTCATGGTCACGTTTGAGTATCCCAAAGGTGATGAAAGATTTGCCGGGGGCAGAATCTGTGGAAGTACTGGAACAAGAATTAGCCGAGGAGAGATTAGATTGAACTTCCCGATCTTGATCTTGGTCTTGAACTTGGTTGTTGTATGAAGAGAAGATTCCAAGATTGAGATCCAACATGATTGATGATGGATTCTTGATTTGCTTTTTCCGGCGAGAAGGGTGGATAAGTGGCAAAGAATGAAGAGAGAGAGAGAGAGGGGGGGTTCTAAAAGAGGCAAGGAAAAAGAAGAAAAGAAAAAGAACGTGGGACGTGTTCACTGTGAAGGTTGCATTAGATACACTTGCCCTTTATTTGCCTTTTCAAGTTTCTTTTTTTTTTTTTATATATAAATGTACTTGCCTTGACGATGTATCGAATATATATAAACAAGAAGGATTAGTTTTCTTTTATTATTGTTGTTGTTGTTGTTAATTAAATATATTGAGCGGTAGGGAGGCTTGTACAGTTGTACTATGAGTTTTTTTTACAGAACTTTTAATGTTTAAATTCAAAGCGTTAGTATTATGGTCATGTAAATATTTGGAGCCGATCCTAAGTTTTAGAATATGATAAGTTATGAAAAGAAAAAACTAGATTTGTATATACAAAAATATAAAATCTAATAAAATAATACTTCTTAAAATTGATCGAAACTATTTTTTAATATTAAAGACCGCAAATTCATTTTAATTTTCTTAGTCTCATGATCAAATAAGAGCAATTAGACCCTAATCCAACATTGTAAATACTATATACTTTTTTTGTCTGACCTTATTTTTCTATTTTTTTTTTCTTTTTAGTTATAGGTACTGAACCAACTGGTATAAGAGTTAGTGGTTCTTATCTGATTATCAATAGACGAATAAGTCTAAATCAGAGATCGATTCTCTGAAACCCGAGATTTTTTAATTATTCTTATTTGGTCATATTGGTTTAGTCATTTTTTCTGATTGGTTTAGTCATTTTAAAAAGTTAATCGAATGGTATAAGTACGGATCAAATCTTAATCATAAAAACTATAAGTTTCCAATTTATATATTGTAATGGATAATAAATAGATTAATTCATATCTAGTTTTTTTTTTCTTTTCAGCGTGAATATATTTCACATTCGAGAGAAAATATGGAGATACATAGCCGAATCTTTTTTCCTTGTAAATATATAGCTCCTTGATTCTATCTGATTGTAATCCTTTGATCGAGTCATCAACAAGCATTAAGAAAATAATTATGATCATAAGAGTTTTAAGAATACATTTTTAATGATGTTTTAATATCAATAAAACCAAAAGTCAAACCCTAAAGAATGTGATTAATTCAAGAGTAGTTTCTAGCTAGCTCTTTCAAGACTTCTAGTTTATACTACAGAAGAAGAATTATGTATACATACTCAAAGTCGAATGAAGAATTTTCTATTAAGATTAAAATATCTTCTTTAATTGCCAAGTGTATGTGATTTAATAAGATAGGCCAATTGTCGACAGAAACATATATATACATGTATTGTAGGAAATAAGATAGTCCCGTCGATTATATAAGTTATAATAAGAAAGTCAATATCTGAAACTTTCAACATCCAACTAGCAATATCTTCAATTAGCCGATTCGTTTTGAAGCCTCAAAAGTTAATGTATTTGCTATATTATTTAACAATAAAAAAATATATATTATTGAACAAAGTTAATGGACATTTAAATATCATTTCGAAAGTTAAGAATTTTAAAGTTTATTTTTAAAAATTCGCTTTCTTTTTTTTTTTACATTTTCCCCTGTAAAACTAGACAGTAGTAAATAGCCACTCTAAATCTAAATATTTTAGATCTCTCAAAAACCGTAAATAAAAAAATTCACATGCATCGCTAAATTTATTTTCTTACAAAGATTCAAAAACTCGTAATCTCTCAAATGCGACTTTAAATGACAACTACAACTAAACCTATATATAATTATCTCTTAAACCATAAAATTAAAATCTTCTAGCCATCTTCATAATAAGACTTAAACTTATTCATCGAATTTCTTCTACTAAAATCAGCTGCAACAAATACTTAAATTCATGGTACCGATCTATAGCACATGGAATGTGATGTACATCTTGTCAGATCTTTTTGTTTATAAATCCAAATTTTGATATAATTTATCTTTTAATTTGTACCTCGTAAAATATGTATTATCAGATAGTTATAAAAAGAAATGTATATATTAGATTCTAAATAACATTTTTATTTATATATAGTATACAAAAAAAAAAAAAAAAGAATTAAGAAGCGTCCTGGCGTCCACAACCTGGAATCGATCCGTTTTCATGGACTCCGTTGAGTCTGATATATTCTTACCGTCACCGTTGGATAGTCAGAAATTAGGTAATAAGTAATAGTTTTTTTTTGTACTTTTAATATATTTCATTTTGGCATTTAGTGACAAATCATAATTATTGATGAAAGGTCCCTCTCGTGTGTGTGATCCCAAACGTGTCACTATTATATGACAAAATCTAACGGTCAGGGATTTTTCCTGTACTTTGTTCAGTTCTGGGATCTCGTCCCACATACCTACAACGTGTGAATTAAGGCAACATGTGATTTTTCTACCTATGCGTCATTTGTTTTGTTCTTTTTCTTTTTTTAACTGGGATGAAGATTACCATTCTTTTATTCTCAAACTAAAGAGTTACCATTTCTGGAAAAAGCATATCCAAAAAGACCCGACAAGTTTTTCTTATTTATTTATATGATGAGTTTTTTTTTTTTTTTTTTGCTTTTATCTCAAACAATTTAAACTTAGCACTTTGTTTTTTTTTTGGAGGGGGGTAAACAAGTGCCTTAATGGTTATAGTTTCTCTTATTTTATATCTTTTGTCATCTTTACTAATAAATTGAGTCACAACCATACAACTAACATAGATAAGTGGGTGATTATGAGATTCCCAGATATAAAAATCGGCGAGTATGAGAACTCCGAAAACAAGAGCCGGCGAATCCTAAAACCCCAAAAACATAAAATTTAAAAACAAAAATAAACTAGTTAACATACAGATCTAAATATCCTAACACACTAATGCTTAGTAAAATCATAAGAGATCAACCGTCACTGAAAAATCGTTAATACGCGAAGCTAATAATGATCTTTGTATTCTCTCTTGTGTTTTTGTGGAATCCAGAATGATAAAACAAACCAGAGAAATTAGAAATGAAATCTGCTACATGCAGCCCAAAATCACCATGAAATCACCACCGCATATGCCTCCACAAATCTTCACCTTCATCTAGGAGACCAACTCAATTTGGGAACAAAATGCTTTCTCTTAATTTTTCGAATTTTTCTAGAAAATATTTGTATAGCTTAGAAACAAATGAAGTTATGGCAAATCAATTTTTGAAAACTTAAAGTTGAATTTTAAGCTATTATAAAATTTTATTTACTTGTTATTTATTATTATTATTTTTTTTTTTTGAGAACCCGACTGCGAATCATTTTTAAGTCTTATTTTGTATGAGCTTCTCTCTACACCATGAAAAGTTGTGAATAATTCTTATTCAGAGACATATATGATATATATATTGTAATATATGTATCATTGTTTAATTTTAATTTAGTGCATATTTATATACTCATTTTATGTGTTAAGCACTCTTATCCCACGCTTATTATACGATATAACTTATATATACTTGTTATATATATTTCGTAAGAATAACAATTTAATACATCACCATTTTTATATAAAACATGTTTTTCAGAGGTTTTGTAACCTTCTTAGCTTTTTGTGATAAATCTTCCTACCTTCCTAAAACTGAATTAGAAGTGTTTAACAAGACTATGAAGTTTTCTTAACCAATTTCTTAAAAAAAATTGTGGTTTTTTCAAAATGTAAAATTCCTTTTTTATTAATGTAATTATTTAATTTTATTTAAATAAAGCAATATTTTCTTGATTCTCAAAAACATAGTGGAGATACATACTCAAAAATGATAATATTGTTCATCCGCTGAATCTTCGAGATTCAATGAATTTGTAGTATTTGACATGTCCTCCTAAAAACATGTAAGCAATATTTTTAGAATAAACCATAATAGTTGATAAAAAAAAAAAGAATGAACCATAATACTAAATAAATTGTTACAGATATTTTAACAATTCTACCACAAGATTTTTTTTTTTTTTTTTTTTCGTTTGCAATGAGAGTGCATCGTCAGTTCCAAATAATTGGAGAAACAGAAAGATAATCTAGACCACAACATAAACTATACTTTAAATGAAAAAATCAGAAATGTTTATAGAGTCAATGAAATAAAGAATAAGAGCGAGGTGTGTGATGTTTACACGTTGGAGCCAAAAAAAAATGGGTCCAATATGCCAACTACTATATATATTTCTTTCTTTTAATGTAGTGATGAGAGAAGAGAGATAAAAACCTTAATGGAGACAGAGGGACAGTGGGGTTACGTCAATTGTCACATATTCAACCACTCATCAATCATTCCCAAAAATCTATAGTATATCAAAATAATTTTTATAATCAAAGATAGATTTGATGATAAGTTGGTTCACAAATCTCAGCCGTTCAATTTAAACCGTATTTGCAAGAAAAGCTAGATTTTAAGGAATCTGCCCTTTCCTTATTTGGTAAGACTAAATATTGGTATTCATTCTAGATTAGGTAAAAACTTAAAAGTAACCAAACCTTTTTTCTTACGACTCTCCTTTACTTGGTAACTTACAACTTTATAACCTTAATCATTTTCAACTCACCATGACCAATAATCGATTCTGAAGTCATCTAAACTTCAGAGTTTAAACTCTACCAAAGTTAAAATGTTATTGACACTGTCTTTAATTACTTTGAATGATAATGGTTATTAGTATAAAACAACTATAAGACCATCCACAATGGGAGTCTCTAACATGGTCTCTCACATGGGTTCTCAACATAAAAATAATAATAAAATATAATGAGTTTTTAAAATGAGGAGAGAGCTCAAAGTCTCTCATTTGAGAATCTCATTATCTTTTATTATTACTTTTGTGTTGAGAACCCATATGAGAGACCATGTTAGAGATTCCCATTGCGGATGGTCTAAGAATTCAAGCGTTCGTGTTTAAACACAATTTTCTATATTTCTAATTATGATTGGCAGTTTTAATTTTTTTAAAATGGTAGTATGTATACCTTATCTTATTATTGAAAAACATTAAAGTAGATTAAAAAAAAACATCGTCACTTCATGACTTTTTTTTAATAACATCAAAAGATAAGAAAAATGTTAAAGTACTAACTGCCTTGAAAAATCCACCAGAATTAGACAAGTGATGTTGGTTAATGTCTTTGGTAACCATGTGAACATGTGTTTATAATTTCTAAGGCTACCTAACACAATACTATTTATAGGGCCCTTCTGGTTGTTAATCACACCTCTGGGTCTAAACTTTTACTGTTTTGTCACTTTGGATGAAAAAACTCTCTTTGATAGTGACTTCATCTATAAATGGAAATCATATATTGTTGGCTTAAAGAAAACACGAATTAAGATGTGTGTTTCTTGTAGGATTATAAGACTTTAATTAGAACCATTAAAGTGAGAGGATAAAAACTTGTTTTTAAGAGAGAGAAAAAAATCCAGCCTATGAAACCACTTATTCATTCACCCCTATAAACTTTAATTCCATCACACATTATCCATGATTTTTTCAACTTTAGCTAATCTGAATAAAAGATTCGGAGTAAAGGCGTAAGTTTGTTTTACTGAATTCGATTCTCATTATAAACATTTTCACTTATGTTTTGGTCCATCGAAATAGTAACATACATTAATATCTATTACAAAATTTATTTGAGTAAACTATATGACGGTTACATTCATCATAGAGTCGGGCATTAAAATAAATTTAGATCACCNGGCATTAAAATAAATATAGATCACCATATATATATATATATATATATATATATATATATATATAATTTCTACAACTAAAGCATATATATAATATTTGTGTGTGTGATTTAATTGCAATAACCATTAAGTGGGTGAATCTTAAATTTAAGAAAAGATGTGAGTGACACTACTAGAATGGGTTCATATAGCCACTCGAAATTTTGTGGCAATAAAATTGGATTTGTAGCAGAAAATGAGTTGCTACAACTTTGTTACAATTTTTGAGTGCTGAGTATTTGTTCGTCGCTATGTCGATTTCGTAACAATTTGTAGCAAATTTGATACAGTTTAGTTACACATGATTTTGTAGCTAAAACTCACAGATTGAAACAAATATATTGTAGGTATATCGCCACAGATTTAACTACGGATTGTTACGGAATAAGATTAAAATTTTCGGAATGATTTCGTAAGTTTTGAGTATGAGAAATTGACGATAATTAATCAACCAATTGCAGACCACAAAAACAATGACCAAAAAAAGACGACTCATAACTTACCAAAATCTTACCAAAAGAGTGTTGACAAAATAACAACGAAACATGATTTACCAAATACGTACTACAAAAAGTTTGACTAAATAATGACGAAACATTATTTACCAAAAACTTACAACGAAAGTTACGACGAAATAACGACGAATCTAGAGTGACCAAAAACTTACTATAAATAATTGACAAGCAGCAATGGCTGCATCAATCTCTCGCTGCATTTCCGCATCAATACTCTCAGCCCTAGCGTCTATGAAACTGCCATCTACTCTGCGGTGTGTCTCTCGTAGCACACGCAACATTGAAGGGTAAACACCTTCCTTCTCAAACTACCAGAAAAAAACAGGACAGATTTCATCCAAAGAACTCTTGAATGAGTAGAATGGTAAAGTCATTATTCAGACAATGGGACATACCAAAACCTCCCTTAGTCGAGCATTAGACCTTGAGCCACCTGTGTGAGAATGAACTCTTGATGCATGAATTGGATTCTTCAGGACACTAAAGAGATATTCTCACAATGAATATAAGCAGACTATTCTGGTTAGAAGCTGAGAACGTAAAAACACTAAAGCGATAAACAAAAGAATCATGAAAAACATTAGCCTTTTTGTTGCTAACAGGAACCGTGTTTGGATATCTTCTAAACATTACCTTTTTCTTTTTATTCTCCTTCTCCAGCAAAAGCATGGATGGCATCAATCTTCCTGTGCGGATAAACAAAAGAAAAAAGCAAAAATGTGAGNCTTTTTATTCTCCTTCTCCAGCAAAAGCATGGATGGCATCAATCTTCCTGTGCGGATAGACAAAAGAAAAAAGCAAAAATGTGAGCAGAGAACTAGAGTTCAATATAGACAGACAAGAAAAAAAAGCTTAAGAAACAAACAAATTCCCTCAATTTTGAACAATGTCAGATAAAACAAACACAAACCCAATCCAATTCGATTATCAAAATGTTTCTAAGTATGTTGATACCACAAACATAAAACTGTAAACACACCTCTAGCTATTAGCAACCAACAAGAATCCAATTTAGCTTATCACACAAAGTTCTCTGGACTACAAAAATCTGAAACGGATCAAGTAGATATTATCATACCTCAACTCGACTTATGGTGCTTGTGAGATTTCTTCTCCTTCTTCTTCTCGCTTCTCCTGCTTCTCCTTTCATCATCTTTCTATGTTCCTCTATGGTTCTTAACTTTCCCTTCTTCGTCTACATGTTCACAATTCCCACTCACTATCATCCACAAACACAACAACAAGCAACAATACGATTCGAACAACAAGTTATAAATCAATCCCTAAAAAACAAAGCAATTGCAAGAGACAAAGTATAAGGTAGAGAAGAAGGATTCTCTGTTGATGAAGCTCTTCACATCCTTTTCGTCCATGAGACATTCTATATTTAGCGATGCTTCATCATTTGTACTCAAGACCTTTTACGCTTTCTCACATCCTCTTCAACTGCGAAATAATTGATTCGGGATGCGTAGTAACAGAGGCAGCAACAACAGCGCCCATGAAGGTCTTGAAGACGAGGGGAGAAAGTGACGAAGATCTTTCAGAGAAGACGAGAGCCGTCAGATGACGACGGCGAGAGATTGGGGATTACTGAAATTAGGGTTTGAGAAATTTGATAACTGAGGTCCTCAGCTGAGGATGGTGAGAGATTGGGGACTGGGAATTACTGAAATTAGGGTTTTGAGAGATTCGAAAGGTGAGGATGAAGAGAAAAGATCAGTTGATTTCTGTCTTTTGGGTTTGGAGAGGATACGCAGAAGGGGAGAGAATGGAAGATAGCGAAAGAAAATTGGTTTACAAGAGGAGAAGATTAATCCACGTCATCTATTCAAGTTATAGAAGATTAATCCACGTCATATATAGTGATATGCTAAACCATAAATCTCCTCCTCACTAACTTTTCATTCCTAATTAGTATTTTAAAAATAATTATGCTTGTTTTTTATAATCTTGG